>OZ022246.1:20593676-20728676 GCA_963978895.1 Erpobdella octoculata
TTCCACACAAAAAACAATGTTGCTTCCAATTGAAAGTGTCGACAGACGATCGTAATAATTTACACTTAAAATTCTCTTGATCAACACCAACACCTTCTGCATGCTGCTCATTCTTTCGTTGCAATTGATCGAAACTTCTTTTGTTAGTGTAGTCTCTCCGGCAATGGTCATGAACATTAGCTACATTTGGTTTATTTAACAGATACTCTGTTAACTGTTCATCACCACGTAAAACGCTGAATTGACATAACGTTTCAATACCTTTAACACCTAGTGTAACCATCTTGACTGTATCACAGACGTTGTCGGAACGGAATTCAGTTCGACAAATTAAACATACCATTTCATTTAGTTCACCCATTTCGAAGAAAAACAATAAAAACTCCAAAAAATAGATGTTTTACAAAATACTAACTTAGAAATTCGATGTTTTACGACAATTTACGAAAATGCTAACTTATCGCTCACTACGGTAAATCTCTTACAAAAAAGCGTCAAAAAACCAATTTCCTATTTGACGATTTCAACCGATTTTTGCAGGAAGATTCATAAACGTATTACAAACAAAATATCCGAAAATCAGCTTGCTTCAAATTTTGTCTAGGTACAACAAGGAAAATTTTTAATTCTCCTGGACTAAATAATTTGATCACAACTTAAAAGTTAACTTTACTACTTCATATATTAAGTGGCATAGAAACAAAAGAGTGTTTACACGGTTTACACACCCTTTGACATGAAATCCTCAATAAAGAACTTGATTTATATCAATAATATTTTAGGCTACTAATTAGACGTTTTAATATAAATATTATTAAATCTCAAACAATTAAGTAATAATAATAATAATATTGTTACTTGAGCCTCCAAAGTAAAAGTTCCGTCCCTGCAAGAATTAAAAACACATTTCAATTCATAAAGTTTCAGAACTATTTTCGATTTAAGCAAATAACTTACTTAAATCGCGCTACGATCTCGGTGATCTCAAACTCTTCTGCTGTGGGAGCAGATTTACTTTTGAGCCACGATGGTACACCGATATAGTCGATGGCTCTGAACATTTCATATCAAATTAAATGTATTCTATATAGAACCACAAATAAATGGCTGTTTCAGATGATCATTTTTAGGAAGTACTGAAATAAAAAAAGCGAAAGCGTGATGCTGGGGAAGTCCTCTCCTACGTTTTTGTTACATGAGGCGGGAGATGCTCCCACCAATTATAATCGGTTTATTCAAAAAGCGTGTTCACCAGTGTTCACTTTACCAAATTTTAAAGATCAGCACTTTTTGTAGTAAAATAACATTTTGTGGCTACTTGTTATTTTTAAAATGTTTTTATCTTTATCATAGTGGTCCAGAATGTACATTGAATTTAGGCCTCCTTAATTGTTCTTCGTCAAGAGCTAATTAATTTTATAAAGTCATTATTTTTCAATAAGGACAAAATCACAGTCTAAATTAGTTATCAAATAAATAATTAAATAATAATTTTTTTGTTTTGTTTTTTGTCCCAAAGTTTCTTACCTAAACCAATATGACGGTAACAGGAATCAACACAAATTTAGCATTTTAGGCGCAAAACTGAGAGAACTCTATACGTAACATATATCTGATACGTAAGTTGTTTGAATAATATGCTTTTGCTCATGGCCTCCCATGTTCATGAACATCACGGTCGTGGGGCAAAACGTCGTGAACGGAATGAACATTCCATAACATTCGAATGCTCTTCTTAAGTTACTGGAAAAATTTTTGTCAAAAGTAGTATATCAAACCGCACTGGCTACGGATCCGGCAGTGCCGGACGCGAATATACAATCCGCCTCGGAAACTTCCACTTGCATATTAATTAGTGTGCTATATATAGACTGAGTGAAAGTTTCACCTAATTTAAGTCGTGAACGCTTCCACATGCATACTAATTAGAGTGTGCTATATATTAGACTGAGCTTCCCGAAACCCGCCAAAAATTTTTGTTTGAGTGGGTTCGGTTTTGTTTTTCATTGCTTCGCCTTCGATTAAAAAAATGAATAGTATTAATAACAACGTGCGAAATCGTCTTCGATTGAAGCTGTTAAAGAAAAAGCCGTTGGTTTGTGTTTCGGTTATTATAATTGTTATTATATCTGTTCCAATGCTGATAAGTTTCTTGCGTCAAATACTCTCAACAATTAATTTTATAATACACAATATTGCACAGCCATGTCAGCCAGAAGTTGATCCTAACTTTGAAGTGTCAGCTGCTACTCTTTCCCCAGAACCACTTTCAAAAGTAAGTATCAGCAATAACAACAAGCCTATGACGCCTATTGATATAATTTGTCATTAAGCTCAACTAAAAATGTTGATACCAGTGATAAACAATATTACAGGCACATCAGTCAGAAGCAGCTGGTGGTACAAGTGAGCAACTGCAAGCTCAGATCAAACAAGTGGACTTCCCAGAACCACTTTCAAAGGTAAGTAGCAACAATAGGGCCTAGAAAACTGGTATGGTTGGCAAAATTAACAGCCATGTTATAGTTAAATGCACAACATAACGATCTCCTTACCATTTTCCCTCTTTGCCTTTCTTTCTTGACCTTAGGCCAGGGTAAATAGCAGGAGACAATAGATGTGCAAGTTTTTTATCTTATAAAAAATGGTAAAGTGCTGTATATTTATTCTTGCTCATCGATATTGAAATTAATCATAACTTGAAACAATAGAACTTGAATGTTAAGTTTTTATCTATTCAGGTCCTTCCAACCGAAGCTCAGTTCCAATATAAAGTCATTTCATTTAACAGTCATGAAGAGTTGTCATTTGAATCCACATTTCATGTCAACTTGAAAGATGAAAATGAATTTGATACCTGGTTGACTGAATTTCATAAAAAGAGCAGAGTGCAGTTTAATATTCGAAACAGCCAAAAGTGTTCTGGAAGAAAGCTTCTGTTGAACCGAACAATGCATTGTATACATAATGTTAGAAATGGTAAGTTAGGGGTTCGTAGACACACCGGGTGTAATACCAGCTTGAGAGTCAAGATACGACCTCCTCAGAAACGACCACGAACAATTGTTTATGACTCACAATATCCCTGTGAAATAACTCTCCTGTGGGCCCACAATCATCCTCTTTTTGCTGCTGATGTCTTAAGGCATCAAAGGGTCCTACTGGAAGTGGATTCAAAACTCGAGAGTTTGTTTCATGATGGTCATAGCCCCAGCACTGCGTTAGAATATATAAAAATGGAAATTGAAGACAATCTGGCTGATGAAGATCAACTCGAAGTAAAGCTGGCAGATCGATCCATCTGTCCAGACTACCGTCACTGTCATTATGTTTTCACAAAACTGTTTAAAAAAGAATATGGAGAACATGGAAATAATGACAGACTTAATGAATTTGTTGAAAAGATAAATGATGAGTTTGGTGAAGTATGCGTGGCATCAGAAGATTGTCAGAGTTCTAAAGTTCTTGCAATATGTACACCATTTATGAAAAGAGTTCATAAATATATTAAAGAATCTGGAGAACTCATGTTTGTTGATTCGTCTGGTGGCATGGAATCTTTCGAATCTTTCTTCTGATGACGCACAGCAAAGCTGGAGGTACCTTTAGATTCATCCTAGTTTTTTATAAAAAAACACAAGTAGTATGTTATAGATGAATATTAAGCTACTGTTGCATGACAATGATTTGCTTGTTTTTGCTTTTAGCATTGCCTCTGGCTGTAGGGATTACACCTTCTGAGAGTAAAGAAATTTTGACTAGTTTGTTCACACTAATGAAGAAAGTCTTGCCAGAAGACAGTTTTTATAATCGTGGTAAAAGTGTTGGGCCAGAGTTTGTTATGACAGACGATAGCACCTCTGAACAAGCAGCACTTATGAATGCTTGGCCACAGTAAGTGTTATATCACTTTGTTTAATTTGTTTAATAAATCATTTCTAACAGAAATTAATTATGGGGAGTAAGATTTGGTAGGTTTTTTCTGCTTTATTGTATTAATAAAGGTAAGAAAAACATATAGTAAAATCATTTCAATTTCCAGGTGTGAGCAGTATCTTTGTCAGTTTCACATTTTGCAAGCAGTTTGGCGATGGCTGTTGCTTAGCTCTCACAAAATTGAACGTTCAGATCGACCAATTCTTTTTGCATGGACAAAAAAATTAATGTTTGCAGGAACAGAGGTTAATCTAGCAACATTCATCTGCACATGTTTTGCTGGCTGTACAGGCAAAATGTGCAAGCACATCTACTATGTCTTGTCCATGCAACCACATGCTGGTCACAATTACCATGCTAGTGATCTTAGGGAATTAATGTTTGTGGTTGCCTGTGGACATCGACCTGTTGATGGATGGCTAGATAGCTTGCATCGTCATACATTCTCTAATTGTGAAAACTCAATCCCAGATCATGAGAACTCAAACCTTGAATCTGCAGGCCTTCAGATTCCAGACGAGCAATATGAAAGTGCTGTAAAAGAATTCTACAGGATGTGTGAGGAACGCATTTTCAGTCATGGAAAAAGAAACAAAGAGCAATTTTTTCCAGCTGTTTGCTCTGCCATAAAAACTTTAAAAACAGTGGCAACTGCGAATGCTGCTGCGAGTGTACTGCACACACTGGGAAAATATTGTGGAGGTGGCAACGCCTCAGCGAAACGCAGTACAATTTCTATTCAATCAACTGCCTTGGCTCGCCGAAGAAAAGTGTTGCGAGGAAGTGCTCCAGGGGAACCAGGCCGTCCCAGAAAATTGGCAATTCTTCGCGATAATCTTCACGATTACAGCATGCCAAGGAGACGCCTGCTTGCACCTGCTCGTCATAACTTGTCTGAATGTGTAAATAGAAATATTGGACTTGGAAAAACTCATTTTAAAAAGTGATGCAGCATTTTGTTTTTCTTTTAGTGTTCTTTATTGTTTTTTGTGCAAACAAAATATTGTTCTATTAGTGTTCTATTATTGGTTTTATTTGCGTGTTTGTTCTTTACTGGTTTCAAAAAAAATTCTAAATTCCATAGTCGTTTGAAAGTTACGTATGTTTTTCATGATTGTATATATATATATATATATATATATATATATATATATATATATATATATATATATATATATATATATATATATATATATATATATATATATATATATATATATATATTTTTTTTTTTTTTTTTTTTTTTTTTTTTTTTTTTTTTTTTTTTGAATACTTCGGCGCTATATGTTCTTTTAGGCAAACTCGATTGAAAAAAGTGGCGCACTTGGCTGAATCGATTTTATTTTTAATTTTTTCCAATACTCTAAATCGGTTTAAAAATAATTTATTCCCAAACACAAACTCCATAATCTTATAGGCTAATAGATCTATTTCGGCAATTTTTTGCCATCATCAGAGCCGTTTAACTTTTTAAAATAAAATGCAGTGACTAAATGGTAAAAGATACAACTAATTGAAAGGAATTAAAATACAATTTAAATAAAATTTAAATTCATTATATACAATTGTAACAACATAAAAAATATTTAAATTAAAATAATTATAATAATAACAGTAATAACTAAATAATTAAGATCAGTTAGTAAAGCCTTTAACAACGGAATTACAGTCAACTTCAAGGACGTGACTGGAAGAAGAATCACATACATTATCTATAACCTTTGAAACACAAACGTCTGGTACAAAACATTCATTCAACGAAGAAATACCTGAAGAAACATTGGCACTATTAACATGCATATTTTTAACAGAAGTTGTAAATGAGTTAAAACATTTATTATTATTATTATTATTAGTTTTATTACTATTTAGAGAACCAAAAAGTTTAAGAGTTAAATCAAAAGAATACCATTGTTTATTAATTAAAGGCTTACATTTATTAATAGCTAAAGCTTCTTTTAATTTTAACTTAATGGGTTGATTTTCTTTCATTAGTATACTGGTGTTATCAATTAGAAATTTATGTGATGGTTTGATTGAATGTTGTGTTGACATATGTTGGTATATGGCACCACTTTGACAATGCATAGTCAATCTACGAGACAGAGTAGTTCTAGTATGACCAATGTATTTTTCCACCTGACCATGTGGAAACGGACACGAAAATTGGTACACTAGGTTGGTTTGTGCTACAGGGCTAGAAACATTATTTATACTATTTTTAATTAAAAGATTATGAGTTTTTCCATTATTATAATAGATGTGTAACTTGAGTGTATTATCTTTATTTACAACCTTAATATTATCATACACAATGTTTTTCAACACTTTTTCATCTATTTTATAATTATTAGACATCTGATTAGCATAATATAATGGAATTATACAGGAATTTGATGAGTTATTGGTATTAGGTTTTGAAACATGTTTTTTATCAGTAATACGTGACATAAATTTATTTATAGTTGCATCAACAATAGAATTATTAAAAACTATTAGCCTATAAGATTATGGAGTTTGTGTTTGGGAATAAATTATTTTTAAACCGATTTAGAGTATTGGAAAAAATTAAATATATATATATATATATGTATATATATATATATCCAATATTGCATAAGTTGTTCTATTAGTGTAATAACTTTCTTTGGTTCTTTACTGTTTTTTGTGCAATTTTTTTATTGGGTTCTCATTTTTATAGTCATTTAAAAGTTTGTCATATTTGTCATGCTTACATATCAAGTATTTAGGAGAGTGGTGTATATATATATATCAAGTATTGCATAAGTTCTATTAGTGTAATAACTTTGTTTTGAATCTTTACTGTTTTTTGTGCAATGTTTTTTATTGGGTTCTCATTTTTATAGTCATTTAAAAGTTTCTCATATTTGTCATGTTTACATATCAAGTATTTAGGAGAGTGGTATAAGTTGTTTTATAAATGTTATATTGTTTCTATCTTCATTTTGAAAATTATGACAAGGAAATATAAAGCAGTGCTTCATTGTCTATGTCTTCAGAATTCCTTTGAAATTAGGAACATTTCTAAATCGATTCATTTCAAAGTAAAACTTTAAATAACTATTACTGTGTTAAACAGGTTATAGATGTGTTTAGCTTAAAACAAGAATATAGCATAACAAGATTTCAAGTGGTTTAGATAGAATAGCTACAGAATGAAATTTAACATAACATGGTTTAAAGTGGTTCAGTGTGACAACCACTACAAAATAAAGTTGAAATCCAATCTTTCAAAGCATTATTTTGAAGCTGTTGATGGATTTAAAAAAACTACTTAACTAAGCAAGGTTCAAGCGTTTACTAGTGGTACTGGATTGATTATGGTCAAACCTCATCTAGAATACTGTGTATATCATTGATAGTATATATCAATGGTGTATATAGACTAGAGTCCCTACCCAAAAAAATAATTTTAAGAAAAAGTTTATGGATATAATTATCTTCAAAAGTTGAAAGTGACCCTTAAGCAGAGATTTTTCAGTAGCTTGGCTGTCAGCTTAGTGGCTTAAACAGTAACAGTAAACTTGAGTAAACCATTAGAGTAGATGAGTAGAAGTTCAAGATAACTCATTTCTTAGCCATACTTTGGCTTCTTTGTTGGGGACCCTCGAACATAGTTTTGAGTCGTCTGCAAAATTTGAAAACCCAAGTTTTAGTGAACTTTAACTTTAATGACAAGTGTTTCGGAGAAAAAATTTAGTGCAGAGCAGTTGAGCGCAGTGTAAACATTTCAAAAATACACTAAGCACGTGATTGGCATTTCCAATGACGACTAGTGCAGAATTAACATCGCCAGTGCTGTTCTATATATAGCACACTAATTAATAAGCAAGTGGAAGTTTCCGAGGCTGTTTGTATATTCGCGTGCCGGACCTATAACTATTATTTTTCGGGGTCCGTCAATTGATAAAAAAATAAAAATGAACGTAAATTTAATTTTTTTAAATTAAATTAAAGTTATTAATATTAAAAACAAAATTTGAATTTATTTTGATTTAAAAAAAAGTTTGATTTACATTTTCGATAGCGTTAGTCGGGATACGTCAGTGACGGACCGATAACTATTATTTTTCGGGGTCCGTCAATTGATAAAAAAAATAAAAATGAACGTACATTTTATTATTTTAATTTAAATTAATTTATATTATTATTAATTATATTTAAATTAAAGTTATTAATATTAAAAACAAAATTTGGATCTTATTGGAATTGGTGATAGATGGCTAAAACAGCAAATTCAGCAATGACATCGAATTTTTCAGGGCTCAAACAAAAAAGGCAGTCATCTGGGAGTGGGTGTTATAAGTAATAGACCACTGTCAAATGTGGAAAAGTTTCGGCGTGCAGATCGGCAACTCAAACATTTAGCTGAGCTAACAGTTCTTGAAGATCTAGCAAAAATAGGGAGGCAATAGTTGTACCAGTTGAAAATGAAAATTTTAATGAAGGGCCAACCAATTTGCTAGTAAACACTATTAATCACGTCCAAAATGAAGAGGTTCTAGTAGAAAAAACAAATGAAAATTTTAACCAAATTAACCAGGTTTCTAATAACGCAAATGATGAACAAGTAGACATTCTGCCTGAACCTGTACAACCGGAAACAGACTATGCCAATGATGAGCAATTAGACATTCCACCAACAGCTTCACAACCGGAAACAAAGATTACAAAACTGATATTGCCAAATAAGATTAGTTTCAGAGGACGGCCCAAGCTAAAGGAAAGGAAAACAGCCATGGGATTGAAAAAACAACAAAAAGATATTTGTTTGCCATTTTCAAAAAAATCAGTCGATCAAAAAATTCATGGTAAGTAAATTTTTCGCTTTTGCTCTTTTTTAGCTATTTCTATTTCATTCTAATTATACATTTTCAGTGTTACTTGGGCGTTTGGTGATAGGAGGGAGACCGGAAGACATCTCACCCAATTTGCCAGTTGATGTCACAGATATGAACCTTGAAGTTATAGATCTTCCGGCATCACTTCTAAACGAAATAGTAGTCTTCGAAATTGTTAAACCTTATATATAACTAACCAAGCATGGAAAAAACTACATGCTTCTATTAAAAAAAGAAAAAAAATGAATATTTGGTATTGCCGTCACTGTATTAAAAACACTGATACAGAGAACTGTATTGAGTGCGACAGCTGCTTAGAATGGTACCATTTTAGCTGTGCTGGATTAACCACAAAACCCAAAAAAGAATGGTTTTGTTATACATGTCGGAGCTGATATAAGCAATTTTCGATATTTTTTTACTTTAATAAATTTGTATCAGACTATTATTGTTGTGCTGTATTTTATTTCGTCCCAATACCATTGAAAAATGTATGTCACTGACGGACCCCGAAAAATAATAGTTATCGGTCCGTCACTGACGTATCCCGACCAACGCTATCGAAAATGTAAATCAAACTTTATTTAAAATAAAAATAAATTCAAATTTTGTTTTTAATATTAATAACTTTAATTTAATTTAAAATAATAAAACTTACGTTCATTTTTATTTTTTTATCAATTGACGGACCCCGAAAAATAATAGTTACAGGTCCGGCACTGCCGGATCCGTAACCAGTGCGATATCAAACATTCATCGACAAATTCTAAAACAAAAGATTCTATGCTAATATTGAACTCTGTCTCGTAAATTACAAGCCAATACCAAAGCCTGTTATAAGGAGGAGGGAGAAGTTGAAAGAATCAAACTATAACGGTCCACGAAAGTAGTAGGTATCATAGAGTAGGTCCTACTTCGGTATATTCCCTACATACTGCTATTGGAGTCTTAAAACACCCAATGCAAAAGATTATAAATTATAATAAAAAACACTAGTATTGTGAACATCTTATCCGTCGATTATCTCACGGCTACTTCTGTACATTAATAGATATTTTAAGCCAAAATAGGTAATATCTACAAAATATTGGTTTTAGTTTTGTAATTTCTTATACGTCATTTAAATTTTTATTTATATTCCAATATTCATGAATAAAAATGAATAGAATACGCAGAACCGCCCGTGTCACCGGACCGTGTGGATAATTTTACCATCGCCACTTACACTGTCGCTGAGTTATTTTGTTTTCTTTAATTGCCACGTAATCGTATACTTCTGTTTTCGTTTTAAGCCAATTTTGTACACAAAGAGAAACTATCTATCTTTTATTTATTTAAACTTGTGGTGTTTAAAAAATTGATTTTAAAACTTCTGTGACGATTGATTTTTGCTTTCTAAAAATAGTGCTCAATCTTGTCTTAAGCTAATCTTATTGTTTAAAAACTAGCTTTTTTGTTGCGCTGCTACGCCTTATAGTGGCTTATAGTCTGGTAGATTTAGCTTTTGGTTCGGAAATTTTAATAGACAAGCCAAAATGTACATTAAACTATAGTATTTGTTATAAATAAGAGCTGGAAAGAGATACCAGACACAGATCGGTCCCTAAAAAAAGTTATTAGCAAAAGAAGTTGCTCAAAACTCGCGAATCTGTTTATTTACGCCAACCAATCAAAAGCCAGCTTTTTCTATTTCTACGTAAAAAGTGACGCTTACCTAATTTACAAATTATCTCCACGAAATTTAAACTTTTTACGCTCAAATGCTCATAAAACAGTTTAGTTATTTATTTCTATGTTCTACATTCTACAACATATTCTCTATTGAATGGTATAGAAATTGGCTTGTCTATTAAAATTTCCCATGTTGCCTTGAAAAACTGCTAGATCTACCAGTCTATTATAGCTTACACCGAGGCAATACCATATATATAGAATAGAATATATATATGGGCAATACCTACAGTCCTGCTAACAGAAGCGCTGCGTCGCTGAGTACAAGGACGGATACAGGATTAGTTAAAGGGTGGGTCCAAATACGGGTTGGGAAGGAAAATTTTGTTCCATTCTAGTTTTAGATTGTTAGGTTTTGACATATACTTTTGATTAAGATCTATTAATTACAAAAATCAAATTTTTGTTACCGTTTTCAGCAGACTAGTATCAAGAGTTGGTTAAATTTACTACCATTTTTTTAGCGAAATCTACAATCAGCGGCGGATGCAGAGAGCCAGGAGGCTTGGTCCGGTGGTCCCACTTAGCGGTTTTAATTTTTGAAATTTATTTTTTACTTAGTTTGCAACTTCATTCTGTTTGTCTGTATCATACGGCTTTATCTTTGCTATCTCTCAAGTCTCACCATCAAAAGTTCTGATATTTGTCAGATATTTAAACATTTCGGCCTTTTAAACCAATTTAATGAAAAATATATTTCAAATAATATTTAAAAATAGATGTCTTGTGTTGATATTGCTCCAGAGAGAAAAAATACAGAAGAAAAGTAAGAGAGAAAGAAAAAGAGAAAAAGTTACAAAACTCTTCGTTTTATATCAAAGGGACTTCAGCGCATTTTTGGCTAACGCATTAAGATGCTTAGCTCTCCTTTATTTATAAGTACATGTGGTTTCGCTTATTTATTTATCACGTGCAAAATCAAACTCCCACAAATGACCAACAATGTAAACAAGTTAGAATTAGTCATGTGAATAAGTTATGTATAATTGATGAAAAGATGTTGTGAAAAAATGGTGAAAATCTCATTGAAAATATTAATATTATCGATCATTCCCCCTTAAATTTCAAATTTCTTCTTTGGACACCAATTCTTTAAATTTTATATGAGCGTGCATGATATTTTTAATTTTTTATGATATATGTGTAATCTTTAGGTTTAATTCGGTACAATGGATATATTTTTATCGCCATAGTTTTAAGTTCTTATTTATCATTATTTTGAAAAATGTGTTTAAGTACTTTACGGTACAAACCACCCCCTGGCACTCCCTGGTCATCCTCCTTAACGTTAACTGCACCAAATTTCAAATAAATCGGTCAAGTAGTTTTTCAGTCTATAGGAAGCAAAGAAACCGTGGTTGTCTTTTATTTATATAGACTTCAGCTGACAGTTTTAATTTTCTCTCACCAGGTGGTGCACACAGAAACTCAAAAATTTCCATTCATCAGATAGGTCAAGGTCAAGCCAAGGACTGTACGCTTTGTTGATTTAAACAGGTACAATTATACCATGGCAACCCACAAGCAATAGCTAAGAAATGTGCATGTAAAACATACAGGAAAAGTAAAATGGATAGTTATAATCTCTATAATTCAATTAATAGGAGTGATGAAACTAAATTATTCCTACCATTAAGCTAAAACTGAGTCTTTTCACTCGAGGTTGATTTTCTGAACGATGGGTACTGAAATGAATACTCAACACAATTTTATTTATTCCGGAAGTTTTTATTGTATTAATTTCGAGACTAGTGATAAGTCGGAAAAAAATAAAAAATGTGAAAATGTTGATCAACATGGCTCTGTTGATAAAGAACATTATTCTGACCAATGTTCTTCAATTGCATCCGTTAGCAGTTTAGATGGAGATGATAATGCTTTTCTACATTTTGCAAATTTGAAAAAGATTAAATCAGTTCAAGTAAACAATATTGAACACACACATTCTTTAGAAAATCTGATAAAGTTAAAAATTTTAGCTGAATCCATATCGAATTTTAAATTTTTATTGGATTTTAATGCAGTCTGTGATTCGTTCGTAGCGCCATCGTCAAGAAAAAGTAGAAGCGTTTTAAGAAATATAATTCTCAGTTCTGACCAAAGAATTCCACTCGATATATTAGAATTCAAAATTAGAGTGATGTACCGAACGTGCAGACACGATTCTTTGCAAAACAGAAACTTGCTGGTCAATTTGCTGAAAACTCGCATCCTATATAAGAAGAATAACTTCGAGGAAGCTTTGAAACTTGCAAATAAATGCCATAAGGCTGCTTCAAAGCATGTTCATGAAAGTGTAAGTGTATGATTTACGATTTATCAGTTTAAACGTGTTTCAAACAATCGTTTCTATATTTTTTACTTTAGTTTTACTTTTGTAGATCATTTTTTGCAAAGAATTATTATTTGCAATAAAATTTCAAATTGATCGAAATAAAAACAAAGTTACATCACTGAGTGAAACCATTCGGAATGTTTGTCGAAATGAATCAGGACAAATTAAAACAGAGATACCATCGTTACCTCTGCATGGTTTTAGTCAAAGTGAAATGGTTCCGCAAAAAGCAGAAACGAGTTGTAGTGGCATTGGCAAGAAAATAATGAAAGAAAAAAAAATAAGAAAATGAATTCTAATGAAATAAAAATTGAAATGAAAAAATGTAAGTTTTGTAAAGTAGAAATTGGGAATAGAGAAGACATTTGGCAACAACACGTGAACGGAAAAAAGCACAAAAGTTTGGTTATGGAAAAACAAAACAAACGTAAAGAGAATAAAAAAATTGGTATTCCAGATGTAAATTTGTGTAATAATGAGACTAATAACATAGACAAAATTGAAACCCGTATTACAACCGGAGAAGAAAATACATTGAAAAATCCTAAATTACGTGAAATAGAAATCGAGAACAGAGAAGACAATACACAAGAACGTGTGAACGGAAAGAAAACTAAAAGGCTTGGAATGGGAAAACCCAACAAACGTAAACAAACAAAAAATTGTGTCCCGATTAAATTAAAGGTTGAGGTTCAAACTGAGATCAGTAGCTCTATGAGTGGCGACGAAGATATCAGCCAAAACGCTGTTTTTGAGACGGAAGAGGAAAATGATGCAGAAGTTGCTGCCGTACATGAAGATCACACAATAAAAATAAATTTAGACCAACACAACAGTGACGAAGAAACAGATAACAATGCTCAAAATATCATTCTCACTTCTCAGCTAGAATTTCCACTTGATATTTCAAAATACAACATACTATTAATGTGCTCAGTGTGTAAAGTCAATCCCCATCAAAATCACCCGTGCATAAAGAACATTTTAGGAGTTAAAAATAAAAAATTAAATTCCTGGATTGCCATTCGAGAAAGAAAATCTCACTCATACTTTAACGGATCTTACCAAATTTGTAAAAACGCAGTTTTGTCGTGAAAGTTCGACGTGCACGTATGCCCATTCGGAAGAGGAACGACTGCTGTGGTGCGCCGAAAAAGATGACACGTTTTCCATACGAGAGTTTATTGAGAAACGCCAAGAGGAGATGCTAGATATGCAGTTGTTACAAAACAGTAAAATGAAGAATGCAGAAACTGAAATTTTAAAAACTCATGGCTCCGAAAAGTCTTGTTTTGATGATAACAGCTTCCAAGAATTGAAACTACATAGCTATGATGGTGAAAATACAGGAGATGCTTTTGGTAGAGGACCTGTCCCTGACAGAAGTTTCCAGTGTGAAGCTAGTTCAGATAAAGAAACAGACAACCTTTCTAAGTTTCAACCTGATGTGGCATTAGACGACAGGTTAAAAAACTTGCTTGGCAAACTTAAGCTAACTGGCTTTATATCTGTTATTGATGTTATGTGTTAAATATATGAAGGCGTTCATTATATAACAAAGATATTTGTTTTGAAATCTTCAGTGAAACTACAGATTCTGTTGTTGATAAATACAAAACAAAACATATTGATGAAATTACAAACGATCCAGTATTCACACAGCCATTGAATAAAAACAACTATATCAATAAAATGCACTGTCTTTTAGACCTTGAAGAGAGGGCACGGACCGAAATTATTTCAAAGTAAGTTTCATTATATAGTTGCATTAGATTTAAATGTGCTTTGGCAAAATGTTTCATACTCTTGAGTGTTGCGACAAGTACTAGAATGCTGAAGTCACACCTAGGTAGGCAAAAGAGTCCGAACCGCTACGGCAATACGAATCCCGCATAGTGAGTCATAATCTGTGTACTGTATAACCATTTTCTTTTGGTTATAATAATTATAATATTATATAATTATAATAATAATTATAATATAATATTACTTATAGTAATTAATATTAATTATAATATAATAGTACTATAATTATAATAATAATTAATAATAATTATAATGGTTATAATATAGCACAGTTACAAGCGTTTACAAGGTTGCTGATCAGTAAGTATTTCATTCAAATGTCCTACCCAAGGAGGCTGTCCATAAAAGATATACTATTTTTCAATTAATATGTATACAATTTTTTTCTGAAATTACATGCCAATCGGTTTATTTAAAAAAAAAAACTTTAAACCATTGTCAGTGATAACATTTTTGTCTAGTTTTTGGGTTTATTTTTCTCAGCAGCCAGCCGGCTAAATTGTATTATTAAGGTCTTTTTTAGAGACAAATATGCTCTAAGACAGAAAATAACTTTGGGTGTAAAGAATTAAAACATACAAAAGGCGCTGATAATTGACAATATTTGTATATCTAAGTTATACATAAAAGTTATAAGTTGTTAACTACTAACAGAATAACTTTACATTTATAAATTTTAATGTAAAAAAATCTTGTTTAAGGTGCAACTTGAAGACCACTCTCAAATTTACAGATAATATTCCACTTGCTCATGGAGGTTTACTGAGAGCTGAAAAAGAAGCATTTTTTGCAGAAATTCATTTAACTGATTCGCTGCTTAAAGGTAAGCAAGACATTTTTTCAGATTCCTAATTACAAAACAAATCTATAAGTCACTTGCAAATATGATAAAAAAATTTACTTTTCAAGGTTCACTGATTTTGAGGTGTGTTAATAGTGTTCGGTTTTGTCCTGGTGATTCAAAGGATCAACAATTTTGTGAAGCATCTGTTATTAAAATAGAAGATCTGAATAAAAAGGTGGCGTTTGGTAAAAGCCTATTCATTCAAGTGAATAAAGAGTAAGAAAAACCAAATTGTTCTTATCTTAGATTAGTCAAAAGTGCATTTCTATTTACAGTTGAACCCATCTTTCTTGTAGAAGTTGCAGAAATTTGAAGCTGGAAATAAGTACGCCAATTATGGCTCAAGTTCTGTTCCAGATCAATCAGAGCACCTTTCGTAGAATGCATCATGTACTCGATGAGCTGAACAAATCTGACCTTACGAGGATTCTTTTTCCAAAATTGGAGACGACTGGCCTGCCGGTTCAAGTTGCTGATGAGCCTTTGTTTAGGTTAGTCGAGAGAGGAAAACAATCAAATCTTATTATGAAGAGACTGTAATCTGAAAAACCAACAAAGCTTAAGCTGTAGTTGTCAACCGTATAGTATAGACGTTAAATTTTGTTCTTGTATTAGCATACTATTGACTTGTTATGCTGCATGGTTTACTGCGTTCGGTCATTCGGTCAGCAAAAAGATACTTGCACAAAACTTTGCTGATATATAACAAATAAGTTGACTTATCATACGACTAGCCAAAATGATGGATTTTTACAATATCAACATATAATATTACCAGTGTAGAAATGTCAAAATAGTAATATGCTAAGGATAATTAGTTTAATGGAGCAACCCAAAAGCGGCGATTCAGCAAAATCTTGGGGGTACGAAGCTTTTTTAAATTCAGCCTATAAAATCTTCAAACTCAAATGACTATGCCAATATACACTAGTATGTTGAATTTACATGTAAAACATCATATTAATTAAAACAAAACAGTATTCAAAAATGTTAACTTTTATTTAATAGTGAACGCAGAAAAAAACGTTTAAATTTTGAGTGTAACAAAGGGTATCTACAAGATTAAAAAATATTAGCAGAGGTATATGATATAACTAAGTAGATATAATTCAAAATGTATGAAAAATACTAGGTTTATCAACTAATCAGGAGAGAAAGTGTGAGCGGGAACGGGAAAGCGACTGGGAGCTGAAAAGCGACTGAGAGCGGAAAAGCGACTGGGAGCGGAAAGTGACCGGAAGCGGGAAAGCGAGCGGGAGCGGGAAAGCACGCGGGGAAAGAAACGGGAGCGAGAGAGACAAACAAACATAAGAAAAACCTCTAACTAACATTTAAGTTATTGTTTATTGTAGCTTTTAATTCACAGATGCCCTGATTTGAATGATAGACAAAATGACATTTTGGCCTACGTATCTAAGCAGGGTGTTGAAAAACTTACCTCCACTGGTAGTTTATGGTCCTTTTGGAACTGGAAAAACTGAAACCATTGCAAGGGCTTCTCTTCTAATAGCTGCTCATCGAAAAACAGCAAAAGTTTTGATTTGTACAAAATCGAATCTGTAAGACTTTTGAAAATTCTTTTAAATTTGCAAAAATAATTTGATAGATAATTTAGTAATAGTAAAATAAGATTTAATAATATAATTACTCTATTATACAGAACTGCTGATCAATATTTCAAAAGACATTTCAGTAAACAGGATGATTTAGCAGTATTGAGAGTATACAACAAAGAGAGGAAATTGGCCACAGTAGATTACGAGATAAGAAATTTTTGTCTCATTGAACCAGATGGTCTAGAATTTGCTACACCTACAAAAGAAGATATTCAAAATTTCCAAATTGTTGTCACCACTTTAGAAACATCATTCGACTTGCTAAGTTTGAACATTCCAAAATTTTCTTACATTTTCATCGACGAAGCAGGACAGGATCTTGAAAGCAGAATGATCATTCCCCTGCCTTTGGCTGATGAGAAGGCATGCATAGTACTTGCTGGAGACCACAAGCAGTTGGGAGAAGAGATTTTCAGTGTAGAAGCGAAAAAGCAAAATTTTGGATCCTCTCTTATCGAAAGACTCATTGAAAATTACAGATGTGCAAAAACCCATGTAAAATTACCAGTCATATTTTTGAACCAAAATTATAAAAATCATCCAAAAATTATGTCCTTTATATCGAAAGTTTTCTATGGAGAGGAGCATGATATAAAATTTCTACAGATTAACGAAGTTTGCAAATTTAATCCTCTGGAATTTTATGCTGTGACGGGAACTGAAACCTTTAATGAAAAAACTTCAAGCTTGAGTAATTACGCCAAAGTTGAAGAAATTGTTGACAGGGTTTCATATCTTTATGATAACTGGCCAGAAGATGAATGGGGTCCAAAACATGCAAAAGAAATATTGGTCACATCTCCTTATATGGATCAGGTATTATAAATTTTGTTTAATGTCATAAATCGCTTGTGCTATTTAAACATGTAAATGTTTTAATCTGATATTTTAGATAAAACATATTCGAGATGCAATGAAAAAGAAGTTTCCATATCTGAGAGAGGTAACAATTATCAGAGTGCAGAATGTCCCAGGCTTGTATTTTTATTTTTTTGTGTTTTAATTGTATTGAATAAGCTGTGAATTTAATTTTTCAATTGAAGGAATGGAATTTAGAGCAGTTTTCATAAGTACTGTAAGATGTTTTTCAATCATTAAACATTTTGAACAACCAAGTGATCTGAACATAAAAGATGATTTCCTGTCTCAAACAAAACTGTTGAATTCTGCTTTCTCAATGGCCAAATCACAGTTGGTGGTTATTGGAGATCCAGCAACCCTTTGTTCCATTGGGAAATGTTCTAAAATTTGAATTGAATACCTAATAACATGTGAAAAAGATAAATCTCTTTTCCCGCCCGATGTCACGGTTGACAAAGTTAAAGATGATTGCCAGTCATTGAAGGAAATGTTTTTTGACATATTTTCTGAAGATGAATCATGTTTTGAAAGTGTTGAAAATTATAATGATGAGGATTTAGAATGTGGTTTTAGTACTGAGCCCGATGAAATCATTAGACAGCTGGTTGAAAAAGATCTTGATGACGGAAACCTTGGAACTTGCACTCCTAAGATTACCATAAATGACGTTGCTCTGCCAGACCAAAATGATTCTGTTTCTTTTGATTTTAAATACAAAGAAACTCCACAGGAACCGTTGACATTGATGGATTTGAACCAATTGCTTGAAAACCAACCTCTTGATTATCTTAAATGTCGCCTTCAAAAAAGAACATACACATTTTTGGCAATCCCGCTTGGCTCCAGCAGCTCAGGCAATGTTATTACTATTGCCACTCGCAAGCTATGCAGCACGGCAATAGACAAGGATGAAGTTGTCGTGAGAATTATTAATACCGAAGAAAAAAATTTGTCAAACAAAAAGCTTTATGGAGAAGTAGTTGGAATTTTGAAGCGTAATGTAAACTTGAAACATAAAATTTTTAGTTGCTTTATAGAAGAAGGAAATCCTGGGGTTATGATACCTATAAACAGAGAAATACCAAAGATGCAGATTATTCAAAAAGATGGTGATGACAAAAATAAAGCTGACACAGTAAGAATTTATAGTTTTAAAAATAAAAAAATCACCTTCATAAGAAATGACAAAATCAATTGGCTTGATCCATTTATCAAGCTTTATGCTGTGATGTTTTTGAAATGGGAAAAAAGATATAATTATCCACTTGGTGTAGTTGTAGGCGTTGAAAAACCTGGAAAAAATCTGAAAGATATAAGTAGAATATTGAAGCGTGAATACGATATTCCTAAGAATTTTTTGCAAAATATAAATATTCGCAAATTTCGCTTCATCAATATTCAAGATAGAACAGATTGCAGAAACATGCTGGTATTCACCATTGATTCTGAAGATACAAAAGATTTAGATGATGCAATAGGATTCGTCAAAATTTCTGAAAAAGAATATCAAATTTCAGTGCATATATCGGATGTTTCATTCTATGTCAAACCAGGTGATTCAGTTGACAAAGAAGCTAAAGAAAGGGGCACATCATTTTACCCTGCCTCGGAACAACCAATCAATATGCTGCCAGAGAACCTCAGTGCAGATTTGTGAAGCTTGAAGGAGGGTTCAGAAAGATTGGCCTTGTCTGTTTTCATGCTGGTGAACGATTCTGGAAAAATTATCGAAGAAAACAAAATTCACAAAACACTTATAAAATCAAAATTCAAATTGACTTATTCTCAGGCTGAAGAAGAAATATGGAGTGATTCTATTTTCGGTTTAAGTTTTTCTCCTGAATTGGCATTTGCTTTGAAAAAGCTTCACAAATTTACAAATGTATGGAGAACTGAAAGGCTCGGTTCTGATGGCTGGAAGTGGGATACAGACGTATTTTCTATGGATGGTCCTAGTGCCAGAAAAGTCATTGAAGAACTCATGATTCAAGCAAATAGATTTGTTGCTGAGTACTTGCTTGCTCATTTTCCAAATATCACGCCAATGAGGATTCAACTTCCTCCAAATGAAGATGAACTTGTGAAATGGAAAAATCAATTTGCTAATATAATTCCACTTTCTTTTGGAATGAGAAAAAACTGTAAAATGTTTCCAAAAGTCTGTCGATGTGAAGGATTTTGTACTTGTATTGGAATAGAAGAAAATAGAAATATTGACATATTATTCCCTAAAAGGTTATGGACAGAGATTTCAATAGCATTAGAAGAAAACAATGAAAAACTTTTGCAAATGCTCGTCATGGATCCTTCGAAGTATCCGCAAATGCTTGTTGCTCTGCACGGTTTGCAGATTATTCAAGAAAAATCACAGTATGTTTGTTCTGGAGATGTTCTTCCAAACAGCAGGTATCATTATTCATTGAATCTCTTTGCATACACTCATTTCACGTCACCAATACGAAGATACATTGATCTTGTGGTACATCGTCTTCTGAAAAGCTGCATTGAAGGTGTTGAGCCAGAGTATTCACAGAAAGATATTGCTGATATTTGCCTCAGCTGCAACAGTGCAAATGAAAAAGCTAAAACATTTGAAAGAGCTACTTATGTTGCTGTGCTTTGTGAAATTCTTCAGAAAAGTCCACTAAAAATTGATGCTACAGTAGTGGAAATTAATGAAAACGAAATGCAGCTTCATCCAATGATTTGGAATAATGGGTTACCTTCTAAATTTATTGTGAAATCTGCTCACCTAAATTTAACCAACCAGCCTACAAAACAAAATGATGCCATCTGTCTAGAATGGTCTCAGAGAATATACGACTTTAAACACTTTTATCCTACAAACAACAAGATTTTGAATTCAAAAAAACAAGTTGAACCAATAAAAAATAAAATGTGGAAAAATATCTTAAGAAAAGTCATAAATTTGCTGAAAACAAAAACTGAGACCGGACTTCAATTGGAATGGCCATTGAAACCCGATTATTCTAGAGAACCTGTTTCTGATATCAAAAGTGGGTCACACTTCTGTCAATTTTCTCTTAGCCTACAGAGTGCTGACATGCTAGAAGTGCAAATATCTTCAAGAGTTCACAGAGGACTTCTGCAGCCATTTGTCCAACTTCTACCGTTGACTAAATTGACGAGCATATGTGTGGAGCACAATGAAGATCCTGTGAAGTGCTTCTCGGAGAGAGTTTATGGACAAGCTTCTAAAAAGTCATACAAAAACCTTGATGAATATTGTATTCTTTGGAATTCTGTTCTCTCAATTGAATCTGCACATTCAGCAGTAAGAAATGGTCACTCTGCTGTAATACACAATGTTTTTATTGAGTGGGAAATATGCAAATCGAGTAAGGGAAATTATTATGTAGGCAATTTTGAGTTGGAGACAAGCTTTTGCACTGAAAACTTGTTCTAACATGGAGAAATTACCGAAAAATATGCTCAACAAATAAAATATTTATATCAGAGAAAAAACGGTACCTTCTTGTGCATTCAATATCCTGACATACCCATAGACCTTGATGATATTAATCCGAAGATTAATAAAATCTTTGATAATAATCCCAAGTCTGTAACATTAGTATATCATTGTTGCATTAAAAAAACGGATTATTCAATTAAAAAAACAGATTATTCAATCAAAAAAACGAAATCCAAATATATTAACAAATTTACATGCATGATAAACCAGCAAGGGGTAGAAATTCCTAGAAATCTTATAGATTATCTCAAACTTGAAAACAGAAAGGCTACTGTTGAATGGATAGAACAACCGTTGCCCATGAGGTTTGTAATTTCAATAAAAAAAAGAAAAAAGTGTTTTTATAAAATAAATAAATAATAATTACAACTGTTACTAACAGTTCTGCGTTTATATATTACTTACAAATAATATAGTCGGATGATGGGATCGCTTGAAAATCTAGAAACCAGTTCAGAACTGGCCCAAAGCATTGCTCTGAAAAAGTGGTCTGTAGAAAGCAGTGAGTATGCAGAAATTGATATGTTTAAAATGTAGGTATTGGTTTTTTTATTTTTGTTGAATTATTTAATTAAAATAGGGAAAAAGAATGCCACAATTCCATCTATTACTTCTATTGTGGGATCGAAAGAGTTGAACCGTGTCCAGCAAAATGGAATAAATGCTGCTCTGTCGTCTTCTTTTTCTTTAATTCAAGGCCCTCCAGGAACTGGCAAGACTTTTGTAGCAGTTCATCTCATAAACTTATTTTACAATGAAAATCAAAAATTCACTGGCAATCAAAATGAAAAGCCACAGATTATGTGTTGTGGACCATCCAACAAATCTGTTGATGTCATTGCGGGTAAACGAAAATATTATTATAAATATATTATAAGATTTGAATGAAATATAAACTTATAGGAATTTAGAAAAAATATAAAAATGTTAAAAATATGTCTGCTCAATAAATTAGTTGTGAAAAGTTTGTATATTTGTTATAACTTCTAACAAATTTGTTTAGCTTACTTGATGGAAATGAACCAATGTGGCATGGGAATAGTAAGAGTTTACAGTAGAGCAAATGAAAGAGACGACTATCCACTACCTTTCTTTACATCAGTAACAAAACAAAAATTACAAATGAAAGATAAAAACAAAGATGAACTGTTAAAGGATATATCATTGCACCATTTAATAAGAAACACAGAAAAATGTTCATATGCTGAAGAAATTCTTAAATTTGAAAACAAGCTCAAATCGATGTCCAATCCTCGTAAAATTCAAACAGAGCTTTTCAAATACAGAACTTTGAAAAAGAAGGCCGAGAATCATATCTTAAAAAAATCAGACATAATTTTGGCAACATGTACTGCCACCGGAAGCAAACGGATGAAACTTCTTAAAATTAAGCAGGCATGTCAATAAAACTCTTTTTTTGATTTGTCATTAAACGTTTGCTAATGCTTGTCTCGTGTTATTTAAAGCTGGTAATTGATGAGTGTGGAATGTGTATGGAACCGGAAAGCATGATACCCATTGTGGAAGCAAACCCAGAACAGATTGTTCTACTGGGTGATCACATGCAACTCCAACCCATAGTAACTCATAACATTGCTGCAAAACTAGGTCTCCAGACATCTCTGTTTCAGAGGTATAAAGAAGAAGCTTTCATGCTAACAATACAGTACAGAATGGTTGGTGTTTAATTATTTTTTTCAAAAAATTATTTTATTGTTATTTGAATTAACTTCCTGCAGCATCAAGCTATTGCTGAGTTTCCATCTGAGTGTTTCTATGATGGATTGTTAGAAGTTGGCAGTGAAGCTCAACGGTTGCCTTCCAAGTTTGATTTTTGGCCTGGTGGAAAAGACTTTCCAATTGCATTCCTTCATGTTGATAATGGAGTTGAAGAGCAGCTGAGTGTTTCAACAGAGGAAGGAAATGTT
This sequence comes from Erpobdella octoculata, assembly GCA_963978895.1. NCBI lineage: Eukaryota > Metazoa > Annelida > Clitellata > Hirudinida > Erpobdellidae > Erpobdella > Erpobdella octoculata. The sequence continues at coordinate 20,617,089 of OZ022246.1, forward strand.
GACTCAAAAAAAAATAGCGTCGAAGCTGCATTTGTTGTAAGTTTATTAGCTAATTTTATTAATAACTACAAATATGGTTCCCACATACCTCGCATCGAATATTCAGCGAGTGCAGGATATTCCGGTTCAAAGAAGACTACGATCATCATCATAATCGTCTCAACTTCTCGTGCTGGCAGCCAAACTCGAGAGCGTCGGAGATAGATTGTTTGTCGCTGCAGGTCACCTCTGCAAAAACAGTTTGAAAACTAAACAAGTTGGGCAACTGAGTTTAGGAACAGTTGAAAAACTTGAAAAGTTGCTAAACTCATGACGCGCACACGAGCAATTTGGGTGCCCATGTCGAGTTGCACAACATAAATAAAAGCGTGTTTTTTGAGAAAAAAAAGTTTTTTTCGTATTAACATTTTAAGATCATAATTGCTTAGGTGTATAAAATCGCGGGTGTGATGCTGTCGGTAGTACCGACTCGGTACATCTTCACAGTTCTTTCCCCCATAAAGTATTGAAAATGGTTTAGATCAATAAGTTCGTGTTTTAATTACCTGTCCACCGATATATTACATGCAAGATTATTATAAATATAAACTGCAGAAGTGAATTGTTTATTACGCTAGTTAGTTTCTACTCCGCTCTTTTCTTAAATTAGTCTTTATTACTGGTAATCACCACTGATCTCTATAATATATTATATTATAGAGATCAGTGGTAGTCACACGTTACAAAAATACGTCTAGTTTACATTGAACTGACTTTTTAAATGCAGTCCTTTGCTTTGATTTTCCTGTAGCAAACAGAAATCTCCAAAACATTTTTTGCATCTTATTCATAGTCTGGAAACATACATAAAACTATAAAACTTAATTAAAAGTCTATAGTATTAGGAAAAGGCTATTATGGATATATAGACACGTCCAGCAATGATTTCTGGACATCTAGAATCTAAATACATGGCAGGTAATAATTCATTCGGTTAACTGTTAACGATATTAAGATTAATTTTTAGTTTACAGTAATAAGCACATTAATCAACACATTTTTTAGACAAGTGAGAAGTCGTTGATATTTTAAATTATTTTATAATAAATAAAATAAACTTATGAACTATTAGATTTCTCGGTATTTTTTCTTTTGTAGATAAAGCAAGTTAAGTGCGACGTTAATGAGCGCCTCCGTGGCCTAATGGATAAGGCATCGGCCTCCTAAGCCGGGATTGCGGGTTCGAGTCCCGCCGGAGGTGTCGGGCTCGATCTATTTTCTTCGTGCTTGTTTAAACCGATTTCATGTATATATAATACTATATAACGATCGGATTTTATAGATTTAAAATTAAATTAAAAAAAATATATAATCAATTTAATGAGCAATAAAATTCTCAATTTCAACAAAATCACGAAAAATCTTTTACAAGACGTCAGCGAAAGACTTCGGTCGACCTATTAAATAAAATAGTTTTAATATTATACAACAACAAAAATGTCTGCACCGAGTGAGGATCGAACTCACAACCTCCGCATAACTCAGTAGTATCGCAGTACTGCCTATAAGTACGGCGCTCTAACCGATTGCGCCACCGGGGCGACGAGCACAAGAGTTGAATTTACTAGACCTGAATGTCTCGAATAGTAACATAGATAATTTATATTATATTTGTTAATCTGTATCTTACGGCATATGGAAAACATTAATATAGAAGGATTGGTTTTTATCATAGAGCTGATTGTGTGTTTCGCTGTAACAAAGCCTGCACTTGCCGCAACTAATTTCACCTGAATAAAAATGTTGAAAATTTCACATGCGATTAATTGGCTGCATTTGTCTGCTGTCTATTTTCAGCTGAGACGAACTAGCTATTTAGGAAGGTCTGAAACCTTCAGCATAAGCATTAAACGGATGACATACATTATTTAATTATTCTTTTTCGGAAAGATGTTTTAAAATTATTTTGATTAATATTTTTGAAATGTAAATTACTGCTTCGATTTTGGCTATGTGTATACTGTTGAGAACTCTGAACACACACAACGCTATGACAAATTACACATTGACATGGATTTGATTCTTATTGCATTATGCACGTCCGATGACCAAATTACTTAATTAGCCACTAAGCCTTCAATTTCTACTTTAAATAATTAAAATAAAGACTATCGCGACTGAAAGTTATAAGATATTAGACTCGACACATTAGTAAATAGTAAGTAGATTTAGATTTCACTATAAACTCCCATCAAAGAACTTCAAGGCACGTTCTATTGAAGATGTAATTTACCGTTATGAGCAATAAAGATATCTTAATGGACATATCTAATTATTCTATTCTGAACTGAACATTCAAAGCGAGTAATTTCGTAGAGTCTGGGCTCTGGGAATCATTATTATAAACAGGAGCATCATTTGGGGATGACAGGGAAGCAATTACCCTCCCCCCACAAGATTTTGTAAAGAAAAAATTGCCAAAAAGCAGAAAAGTAAAAACTTTTACAACATTTTTGGAAAAAGTATCTGACTAAACCACCTCCCCCTGATCATCAGCTTTTTTTGAGTGAAAAGTGCATAGAGTTTTAGAATTTTTTTCTAGAAAAGTACCTTTGATTACCCTCCCCCGCCCTCCCCGACATTCAGCTTTTTATGGGGGGGAAACCTTGAAGATTTAGCAGAAAAAATATTTGTAATGTTTGGGTCTTTAAAAAACTTTGCCTCCCAAAAGCTTTTAAAATGTTTCGCCTCCATGGATTTGCTGAAATGGCGCCATGGCGCCCCGATTATAAAATTATTAATATTGCACCCGTTACTAAAAGAACATGTACTACTGGAGAATTCTTCGATCCTTTTTATTAAGTATTTTTCGCAAAGAACAAACTGACGGCCATTATCAATGTCAGATTGGGACTGGTCAATAACGCAGTGATTAATAGATAAAAACATCGGCAACATATAAAATTAATCAACGGTGATGAAATTGAGAAATAAATAGTTTTCTATCAACCCAGATCAGGCAGACAATGCCGCTCCTTGATACACTTGGGAATTTCCAAATCGAAACATTGAAACTAGATTTTTGCTTTTTACATATATTTATATTTTCCCTGTTGTAAATAAACCTAGATACTGTTGAGACGTGAATGATTTAAATCTAGCCAACAAAGAAAATTTTCATTATATTGTAACTAATTCTTTTATAAATGGGTACTCTTTTAGTTCTTGAGGTGAAGTTAATCTCATTATCATCACAAAATGATTATGATTGGATAAATAACTGTGTTAAAATGGTGATAGCAAAATATAACGGATACAATATTTTATTTTCATAAAAAAAGAAAATTTTTAAAATAAATTTCAGCGTACTCTTTAAATACATATAAACGCTTTGATATCGAAACAACTGATCTCTTTCCCTCCAAACACCAGTCTCTTTTAGCACTTCGAAAACCAATCTCGCCTGCAAAATCAAAATATCATACAGAACAGAAAACTACATTTATTATTATTTCAAAATGAAATTGAAATAACTACGACCAGCTTGTGAAAGTTCGCTTCAATTGTACCTCATTGATGATACGTTGAGTCATGTCAAACCTTTTTTTAAAAAGTTCTATGTTACTTAGAACCGTGTTCACTTACAGGAAACCTTGATATACTTACTCTCTCTCTCTCTTTCTTAGTTCTGGAGTAACTGTAAAATGTGCTTGAAGCAAGTACAAACACGTTTGCTCTCCATGACTCACCTCGTACAACAGGTGATCAATGAACAATAAAAACACAATTATCATCATCCCCAGTTACTATATAGAACAAAGAAAATCTTGACAGTTTCAGGTCATAAAATTGAATAAGCGAATATTACTGAATATATTTATTATATAAATATAAATGTTAACAGAGACTGCCCTGCTTTAGACCAGGTTGATCTAAATCCCAAACCCGATTCACATATTACGAACAAGTACAGTTGATAGATTTCTATAAGAGGTGTTTTTCTTATGGGATGTTTATAAAAAGCTTAAATAGCAAGTTTTTTTCTCAAAATTAAAAAGTACAGAAAAGATAAGTTATCAAAAATTTGCCAAACTTTTCAATCATTCTAACCACCATTTAAAAAAAATAAATGTCAACATCTAGCCTACCACAAACATTTCTTCCTGATGTTTCATCATAAGGAGGATGACAGCAGTGGTAGTCGTAGCAACCAGCAAGTCTGGGTCGAGGTCTGCAGAGCAACTAGCTGCTGAGGCACTGCTTGAAGCAACTGAACTAGAAGGCAGGGAAGATGGTGAGCCAATGAGAAAAAGATTCGGTGCCATGATCATTGCGACACTATCTTCGTTCATTAAATTAGCGCTAGAGTTTTCAGAAACTTTCTTTAAAAACTCCAACAACCTCTGAAATTGACAAATTAAAACAATCTCTCAGTTCAGTGCATCTATTTCAAAGTACACATTAATAAGTGCACAACAAATGTTATAAAACCACAAGTTTAAAATTTTTAAACTTTATCAAGAAAGTGTTTGTACTATTGACCAATGCTCGAAGTTGTTCCAACCGAATGAAAAATAATAAATCATCATTTATTATTACTATTATTACTAATATTACTATTTTAGTTGTTGTTATAAAATTATTATTATCATTAAAAACTTTTTTAAATCAGGATTGTCAGAGAGAATAAACTCAGTAATGCCATCAACATTTAAGATCGAATTTATAAGTATAATTATATATGCCTATAACTTACTTCAACGAGCCTGTCATAGTAAAAAATATCTCTAAAAAATATACTATGTACAATATTGTACAATTCACAGTAGTACACATAGTTAAGTGCACAAGTGTACTTTTATAAAGGCTCCTACATATTTGACCAGAATTTTGTGAATAACAAGAATCGGTCTTGGCAGTCGAGGAATTAGCGCATTAAGTCATCCTGATAGCATTCCTCCAGTTCAATCGGTGCATTTATGCAAAAGGTTAATGTGTAGTAAGTGTAGTAGAAATAATATAAAATGTAGCAGAATGATATAAAAAAAATTGAATGTGGTAGGAATAGTACAAAATGTAGTATAGATGATATAAAATGTAGTAGGTATGATACAAACATAGCCAAAATAAAATGATAAAAATGTAGTAGAAATTATAAAAATTGTTGTAGAAACAATATGAAATGAAATAAGGATATTAAAAATGCAATAAAAATTATAGAAATGAATATATAGAATATATATATTCTATAATGAATATAATTCTATATAATTCTAATATAATTCTATAAATGAATATATAGAAATGAAGTCAGAATATTGAAAATGCAGTAAAAATTATAGAAACATAACATGAAAGATCAAAGAAAAGGTCACAGAAAGAAACGCGTCACTCGTTATTAAATAATTAAAATTACACTTAGGTACACTGTACAAAGTAATTATTGAAAAACCTAATATAGATATAAATAAATATTCAAACAAATGATCAAACAAATAAATAAATAAACACATGTCAAAATAAATAAATATATATCAAAATAAATCAGTGATGGTTTTTAACTACTTTAAAAGTAGTTAACTACTTTATTTAACTACTCACAAAAAAAGTAGTTAGTAACTATTTCCTAACTACTTTTAAAAGCAGTAGTTATTAACTACCTACTTAACTACTGCCTAGTAGTTAACTAGTAGTTAACTACTTTTTAACATTAAAATTTTAAACAAATGTAATTTCCAAGAACAGAATATAGTTATTTACATATTTATTTACACAATTATTTACAAAATGATACTATCAAAAGCATTTACAGAATATCTCAGATGATCTCTTAAAAAAATCATCATATCGATGTGGTTATCAGACAATTTACTTCGTCTGTCAGATAAAATTTGTCCCGCTACACTAAAAAGTCTTTCAACTGCTGCTGAACTTGGCAATGTTGAATTGAGCTTTATAAATGCTGCACAAACATCTGGATAATGGAAGAGACTTTGGATGTTCTTGGACAGGTTTGATAAATAATCATTAAGCTGTTCAGCCAATACATTGTCAAAGGAGTTTGGTATGGTATCCATATAGTCGTACAAATCGTCATTTTCACTGCACTGATCATTGTCAACAGAGGTGATTGTTTTTGAGGTATGGCTTCTAGATTTACAACCTGCAAAGATATTTATAAAAACAATAATTAATAAACAATAATTAAACAATAACGCTGTGTATTGTTAATTGTTAACCAAAAAAAAACCTTTTAACATTTGCAATTAAATACAAGTTAAATAAACCTGATTTTTCAAGCTCTTGATTCATCTCTTTTATGTAAGCCAATAATTTTTCTTTAATCAAATATTTTTTTTGCTCATCGGACAAAAAATTCAATTTGAATTGGGGAATTATCGCTGTTGCTAGCAGATACTCTTTATTTTCTAAAACCGGACCAAATCGTTTCTCTATACCCCGAGATAGTGCTTGTATAAGACTATAAGAGGTTTGATGGTTTTTTTCATCGTCCTTAACAACTACTTCAGTAAAACATTCTTTAATTATTTTGCTATTCATTGTAATAGATCGCAACAAACTCGTCCTTAACAACTACTTCAGTAAAACATTCTTTAATTATTTTGCTATTCATTGTAATAGATCGCAACAAACTCGTCACCTAATCGAAAATCGAACCTAACCGAAAATAATAACAAACTTAAACAAACAACGAAGCGGAAAATGAAAAGGAAGAAACAAAGCCAATAAAATAGTGATGTACAAGTACATAAATTAAAAAACACAGATATCGTAATTGTTTTAAAAAAATTAATAAAAAAATTAAAGTAGTTAAAAAAATAGTTAACTACTGTAGTTAATAACTATCTCAAAAATAGTTAACTACTAGTTGATAACTAGTCTCACAAAAAGTAGTTATTAACTATTCCTTAACTACTTTAGAGTAGTTAATAACTAGTAGTTAACTATTTATAGTTAGTAACTACCCATCACTGAAATAAATAAATATATATCAAAATAAATAAATATATATCAAAATAAATAAATATATATCAAAATAAATAAATATATATTAAAATAAATAAATATATATCAAAATAAATAAATATATATTAAAATAAATAAATATATAATAAAATAAATAAATATATATATATATATCAAAATAAATAAATAAATATCAAAATAAATAAATATATAATAAAATAAATAAATATATATATATATATCAAAATAAATAAATAAATATCAAAATAAATAAATATATAATAAAATAAATAAATAAATATATATATATAGAAATAAATAAATAAATACCAAAATAAATAAATAAATATTAAAACATCAAAATAAAAAAATAAACACCTTCAGTGTGTTTCTATGACCTTCAGGTATAAGTAACATAAGCAGACTAAGGCAGTATATCTGCATCACAATGTTTGGAATTTCTGAAAAAAAACCAAAACAAATGCAAAACAAGCCATAAGTGTTATTAATTAATTCTGTCATAAAAAAGGCACTTGAATTAATTCTAACACAAAAATTTGATTGAATTATGGAATGCAAACTATGGTAGTTAGACAAATCATCTTAAAAATGAAGATACTGACTCTTTCAAGACATAATGTGTATGGTTAATCCACATTCATCTAGAGAGTGCATTAGATGGTTAATGAATATCAAACAAAATGATAAACATAAAGAAACAAACAACAACACATACATGCATGGATGCAAAAATTTCTTACTAATACATATTCACTAAATGCTTGCATAACAATTCACAACTGCATCAACAAATATATCTGACTTGCAATCTGAATGAACGAATCGAGCCATTCAAAAGTAAGAAGAGGAGAAGGAAGATCCCTCAGAAAGATCTTCATCAGACCAGAAGCATCGTTTGGCCTGAGACCCTCAAATGAGAACTTGTCAGAAAACCAGAGAGCGTCTATTTCGTTTCGTATTTCCTTTCATGAAAGAAAGAAAACATCGAATTAATTTTTAATGATCTTCAAAGGGGTGACTAAAATTCAACAGTGTGGACTAGAGGACTGCACAGGCTGATTTTTCACGGCCCGTTTTACAGGCCAAATTTTCAGGCCTGGCCAGTGCTAATTTGGGTCTGGTCTGGCCTATTTGTACAGGCCTAAAATCCATATATTTGGCAGAAAAATCTCGACTAGACTTCAGGCCCGACCCGTTTGAAAGCCCTTAAATCAAGGTCCGGCCCAGTCCGTGCAGTATTCTAGTGTGGACTTTAAGGTGCAGAAAAATAGTTATTCTATAATTTAATTACAGAAAAAAGATGAAGAAGAAAATAAATATTAATTTCAGATTTTAAAAACATAAAAATGTGTACATTCCAAGCAAATGAGAAAAAAAATGATTAAGTACTTTGATCCTTGTGAATGATCCAGATAATCTTAGGATTCCTTCTTCACACAAGCAGTTCTTCTCCAGGTATGTTAGCAACTAGGATTAGTAGCCATTTATTGGAATGAATTTTTATAAAAAGAATATAGCACTTGATACTCTACAAATTCCACAGGACAACTCATCAAGTTAAATGGAGCAAAAAGTTAATTCAAACCTGGTGGAAAAACGTTGGCACTTTGACATGAGGGTCGTTTTTTAAATCTCTTTCAAGTAGAACTTGCAGCCTTACACCGAATACTCCTTCTTTATCTGATTGTTTCAAAAAATTTAATTAATCATTTATTTAATTAGATAAACAAATAAAAAAATTTTAAATTAAATTTTAATCAAATGCTCAAAAATACAATATCTTTCTTCTTATGATATCATAAAGTAGCTTTCTAAGATTTCATAGAATAAATGAACTCGAATACATAAACAAAACTAACATTTACAGTAACGTAAACAAATTAACATTTAGTCTCATAAAAAATTACCATTTACAGTAACATAATAATAACAGTCACACAAACAAAACTAACAATTACATTCTGGTAAACAAAATTACCATTTACAGTCATGTAAATAAAATTACCATTTACAGTCACGTGAACAAAATTACCATTTACAGTCACGTAAACAAGATCAATATTTACAGACAAAACTAATAATTACATTCTGTTAAACGAAATTACCGTTTACAGTCACGTAAAAGAAATTAAAATATAGTGTCACATTTACCTTTAATTTTCTTTTTACTTTTCTGTTTCGTAAAATTGATTTTAAACTTATCAAAAACTCCCATCAGTTCAATTTGCGCCAGTGCCTCGAGCATTTTTAAATCCTTTTTGCCTAAATCGTCTATAAGCGTTTTCTCCAGAAAGATCAACGTTGCCTTTGTGGGAATAAAAATCCATTCATTAGAAATGGATAAAAAAATTGAAAAAGAATCCACAAGCACTAAATCTACTAGCACCAATATTCGCTGGCATGTTGGGTTTTTGAAATGCAGTTAATTTCGATAAAAAAACAACATTAGCTCCTAGAACATACAGACTAAACAAAATAAATTTAAAGCAACCACCTTGTCGCCAAATATGACCGGCAAGTTCATGCGTCCATCGGAATCATCTCCTATACTTTTGTGCTTATTGTGATCATTAAATGATGGCAGACTTATACCAGTGCCTACAATAAAGGCAAATTAAAGTATATTATGTTTTTATAACTATCATACGTTAGTGCAATAAAAAATATTATTAATCACCTTGAGGCTCGTATTCATGAGCCGTTGATCCAAAAGGTGATATTCTTCTGTTCTGTAATAATTTATCGTCAATGAACATAAAATAATGACAAAACTACCTACAAATAGTTATTTAGTCCATCGAGTACAGACAAACCTTACTGCCGACACAATACAATTTGGTCTCTACTTCGGCAACATCTTTTGGTTGGCAATCCTTGTCATCTGGAAAGAGATATCGAACATCTTTCCTAGAAGACCGACTTCCGCCTTTCTTGCGAAGAGTGTCGACTCTCTTTCGAATCGTAGCCACTTGATTTTTAGTTAAGATCAACTCCAGGTCCTGGTAGAGATGATGGTTTTCGTCGTCATCTATTAGAAGAAAAAAAATTATATATCCCGGTTCTCTGTCAATCTGCAGTTTAAAAACAAGAAATAATTCAGCATGAGTATATGTGAAAACTTGATGTCTTACTTTCAACTCAATTGATAACAAATTTTTCACAAAAAAAGTTTGACATTTTATTAAAACAAGTCAAAAAGAATTCTGCATAGTTTGTAAGACTTTAACTGTTTAGTTTTTAGTTTCTAGTCACTTAACTTACATCAACTATTTGTATGTTAACTAAATCGACTTCTTTAAACCTTTTTAAATAGAGATGGACAAGTATGAATGAATCCCATCACTATTGTGAAAGATTATAGTATTGAAAATTTGGTATTTCTTATGAAATCTCTTATATTAACTTTGCCATGGTTGCTTTCTTGTGGACAAATCTTGAAAATAAAAATTAACAACATTTTCGTTACCCAATTAGTGTTGTTAATATCGTTTGTTTGGGCAATCCGATTATCCTTTCTATAAATCCGATTTTAAACCGATCATCATTTTAATTAGGCAGAGGCCATATTTATAAAGAAAAATAAACAAACTCAAAACATAGATAACAAATTATCCAGAGACTAAAATTCAAAAATTGCAAAGTACGTAAGTATGTGAAAGTATTTAAATCCAGAAACCAAACTTTGTTTAAATATCAAATAAGTCCTGATTCCTATTCAAAAAACCAAAGAGCAGGAGCGGGAGATTGTAATTGTATTTTAATGTAGACGTTAACAAACGTGCTGCATGGAGCGCTCGTGAGCTTTAAACAAAACTCATCCTTTGTGGTGGCCATATTCAATAACATAAACAATAAATCTTGGTGGGAAATAGAAAGACTTGATGCCGAAATTCAATTTTGTTGATACAAAAGGTTGAAAAAAAATATAATGCGATTATCGTATTGCTAAATAAAAAAAATGATAATCGTTTAACATCCCAACACCCAATCAAGCTAAAACTTAGAAAATAGACTTTCTTCTCATGACAATGCATTATATTAAATTTTTAAAAAAATTAAAATATTATCTATAAAAATTTTTATTATAATCTTTTATCGTTTTAAAAATTCCAAAGTTCAAGGAACACACACAATTTTTTTTTCTATAATTTATTGGTAAAATATTTGATGATTATAAAATGTTGATGAACAAGCCAATATAAAACAAAGTTTTAAACCAAATGCTTGTTATTAAAACTCAAATTTTAAAACAAATTTTACATTATTATTATTTTGTTAATCAAGTCACAATATGCAAAATTAAGATTATTTAAATTAATTGACTTATTGCAAAACTAATTATTGAATATTGCATTGCATGTATACTAAAGTTTGAAGAAAATCTATCATCAAGAAGTAATTAAAAAATTGATTGGAAAAATAAAAACAGAGATTAAATTAGAGAAGTTAACAAAAGTATTTATAATAAAAATAACCTTTAATGTTTGGAATGATGTTTTCAAAACCAACGGATGTCAAGAAGTCTGTTGCCTGATCAGATTCTAAATGATTTATTGATGTTTAAAGTAATTAAATAACGCAAATTATTGAAATCTTTATATTATAATTTTATAACAAAAAAAAATTACCATCAACAAGCGATTCTACACAGTCCTTATCATTAGCTGGTTCAATGAAACTCCTACTTTCTTTGATTTTTTTCCACTCGCTGAAATATTCCCCCAGAATCATTCCGGCAATTTCTTGCGACATTTTCAAAACTGCCGTAACAAATAATTTATTTCTGACTAGCAAAAAACAATCAACAGTCACTGCTGTTATGGTACAACTAATAGACTTCAGTATAGATTCTATGGGGCTTAATTTAGGTGACCAGGCAGGCAAGAAGGAGGCTAAAGTTATCGTTTAACACTTTTTTGATTTTAAAAAAAAATCTCTACAAAAATCAAACCATGATATGACTCTCCTCTTGCAATATGATTAAATCATACCCAGTGGCGTATCCATGCAGAAGCTTCTGGAGGGATGCATTTCAGAAATTGTTCACATTCTCTTCACAAAAGCTGAGGACCGGTGAGGGATAGTTGAAAGTATTTTTCCTGATTTTTTTAAAGACTCCCACTTTATCCTACCAAAAAAAGCTACGGTCATTTTCCAAAAACCAGGTCTTATACCCAAATGCATCTCTCCACCCCTCCCCGTTTGTACTTTTGTATTTATTTATTTATTTATTTATTTATTTATTTATTTATTTATTTATTTATTTATTTATTTATTTATTTATTTATTTATTTATTTATTTATTTATTTTTTTTTTTTTATTTATTTATTTATTTATTTATTTATTTATTTATTTATTTATTTATTTATTTATTTATTTATTTATTTATTTATTTATTTATTTATTTATTTATTTATTTATTTATATAGATATAAAAGGTAATATGTGAGTGAGAGGCATTCGCTTATCACATCCAAACCGCTGGAGCAACATTTAGCATGCAGGTAGACTTCATTAATAAAAAAAAATTGAAAAGTTAACAAAAATCTGTTATTTATTTGCCGTTTCGTTGGCAAAAAGAGAAAAAAACTAAGCAAAAAACCCGGGCAACACCGGGTAACTCTGTCAGTAAGCTATATATAATGACGGAAAAATTTTGCCCCTTCGCTCCCCCCCCTCCAAAAATGCTAAATTTACGTCCTTGTTGGCAGGTTAGCAAGTTTAATAGTTGCAAAGCAGTTGTTTTATTTTATTCAATATTACTGTTTCAACTACCATCTGAACTTTGCTGTCTCCAAGAGCTATAATGTTCCGACAGTCAGTGGCGTAGCGAGGCTATCTGGCGCCCGGGGGCAAGGTATAAAAAATGCGCCCCCATCTTTCACTGTCATCCCAACTGGACGACCAAGACCGATGGAACCGAAAGCACCCGAACCATATCCTTGGCTCGGTGATCACCCTCCCCAAAAGAATTATGGAATTCACTTGTGTGAAACAGTGCAAACATGAAATTTGTTAAATTTACATGTTCAAAAATGACTAAACTTTGGCGAAATTGTTGTCTTTCCTTTTGCTTTTTGGCGCCCCTCCCTGCCTCCCCCTTCGCAACTCCATTGTTGCAGATTGTTGGAGGATGTTTTTTCCATCTATATTTTTTTCTCATTCACCAAGGTCTGAGACCTGCTTGCAACAATGAAGCAAAGTTTAAAATAGAAAATAAAAAAGATTTATATCTTAATTGAGACATGACACGCATAGACGTTGTAAGGACATCGAGTAAATGTCGACTATCAAGCTACTAACAAAAAGCATTGAGTCTTTATCTACTACGATCTTACGTTTGCATTTACTTGATGTTGCCATGTAACGACGTGATGGTGACTGCATAAGTCATAGGTCCTGACATTAACTTTAACCATGAATAATTAGAAATAATATGTTAAATATCTACAATTCTATGAACTCCGATTCTAGAACTTCTATTCCAGTCTGTCTCGGCCACAGCCACTGCAGAAATCCATGTAATGGCATGTAACAGAATCAATCTAATGAACCAATCCGAGTTATCTAATGAAACTGCATCGCTGTGCATCGCTTTTTCCAGAAAACAAGTTCAAAATAAATTTTTTCCGTTTGAAATCGGTTCAAAAATGCATTAGTTAAAATTAAATATATCTCATATTTATTAAGTTTGTTTTATATTTAAACTAAAAATCTTGGAAAAGTCTGGAAAAGTCTGCAAAAGAGAATAACACTGCGCAGCTATGAAATAATTTATAAATGAATGACAATGGCGAAGTTGAAATGGTTTGCAATTAATTTGCAAAACGAAACACATCATCTGGAACAGCATGAGCTTGTTTTATCAATATTTTATAGTCCTTTACACGTTGTATTATAAGATTGAAATAGCAGTACTTATGCAGGAAATACCAAAGTATTTAAATTATATTTCTGCACAACATAGGACGACATAGGTCAAGGGCTGGCGAAATTAGCCGCTTGTCACTACCTACTTTATTTATGAAGACGATTTAAAATAGTAAAAAAAACTTTAGCTGCAAACAATATCTCATATTCGATAACAACAGTAATAAATATTTATTTTATTTTAATATTTCAAGCAAACCAGAAATTACTTTAGTTTGTTTTTCGAAAAGCCTTTCTAGGAACAAAGAAATCTTGGAAAGCGCCGATGGACATGATCTAAGCCTTAGGCTTAGGATTCTAAGGTATAAATTATAATTAATTGCTTAGATTCTAAACAAATCATTTTCTTACTAAACCAACCAGTGCTAAGCATGCTCCCAAAAATTGAGAGGCAAGCCTAACAATTTATAAAATTAGTAAATTTTAGCAAATACTTATTAGTATCTTTTGTGTAATTTAACGACGCAACGGTAATCCGCCACGCGACGTCATTTAATTTGAAGGGCTGCATGGAGAGCTCAGCGCTTCGACGATTTGAAGCAATAAAACCAGAAAGAAATGAAAAGGTTTGTTATTAAATACATTAAATATATTGTATATTAATTCTATTCAACGTGAATTCGGTTGATATTAATCTTTAAAGCTGTTTGAGAGACGAGACGAGCTCAGCGGTTTGACGATTTGAAGCAAGAAAACCAGAATGAAATACAAGGTTTGTTATTAAATACATTAAATATAATGTATATAAATTTTATTCAACGTGAATTTGATTGATATTAAATTTTAAAGCTGTTTGAGAGGCAAGACGAGCTCAACTCTTCGACGATTTGAAGCAAGAATTTCTTGAAGGACAAAATGAGTTCAACGTTTTTGAACGTTTTTAAAATATTTAGTTATCTTTGATAACATAGCGTCCTGAGTTATTTCCAATTATTACTTTAACATATTTATACTAATGCGACCCAATATTTTGCGTTAATTAAGTAATTTCCCTCCGGCCAGAAAAAAACTACTAAAGACGATATACTAGGAAATTACTTATTGTTTAACATAGATTTAATGACCTCATTGAAACTCACGGCGAGTGGGTTAGATACGACGATGTCCAATGAGGTCCCGTGAAGTCAGATGAGGTTTGGTGATGGTGAGGTCTTTCGACGAGCCACATATAGTTTAATTATTGATTAAGAATATAATTCGTTTTTTGCAGGTTAGTAGAGCGCTTTTGTTGTTTTGATAGAGTTACCAGAACGTGGAGGTGTTGGGTGTTTTGGTTACACCTTCTGCCGTTAAATATCCACATAGTTCCATGACGACTCTGTAACATGGCGAGCATGAGCCGTCATTGCCAAAGCTCAAACCAGTTGCTGCTATCACTGTCAAGTTTGGAACGGCTGTCATCGTTTCACACTCGTTACCAGAGATCCGTCGGGTTGTTTATGGTGTAATTTCCGATATTGAAAATTTTTCAAGACTGGAACTCTTCTGATGAACTCACTGGTCAGATGAACTCACTGGTCAGATGAACTCACTGGTCAGATGAACTCACTGGTCAGATGAACTCACTGGTCAGATGAACTCACTGGTCAGATGAACTCACTGGTCAGATGAACTCACTGGTCAGATGAACTCACTGGTCAGATGAACTCACTGGTCAGATGAACTCACTGGTCAGATGAACTCACTGGTCAGATGAACTCACTGGTCAGATGAACTCACTGGTCAGATGAACTCACTGGTCAGATGAACTCACTGGTCAGATGAACTAACGTATAAATTCTTATTTGTTTTTATTGATTTAACTTGAATTTATTTTAATTATTGTCACGTCGTCATCGTTATCGCTTTTCACAATCATTTTAATTATTCTTTTTTTTCGCTGCCGAGGTGGTTTTAAACAGCTGTTTTAGAAACCCGTTCAAATCAAACTCAAATTTAACAAAACTTTTTAAAATGCCTAAAACTTTTCGGGTTCAGGGGACATGTTTTGATCTCAATCCCTAAACGTTAAACCACCTTTGCCTCTTCCAAAGTCCTACCTGCACCTCAACGTGGTGGAAGAGTGAACAGTGGACATGGGGAAAAAAATCTTCCATCCTCTGGCCAACGCAGGAGGCTGAAAGAAATTATATATTTTAAATATGCATCAGCGTTTAACTCAATATTTAAGTGTTTATTATGATGATTTGCAGGGTTGCTTTCAAGCTCTTACGTATCCGGAAACATTGGCGTAGCGAGGGTATCTGGCGCCGGGGGGCAAGGTATAAAAAATGCGCCCCCATCTTCCACTGTCATCCTAATTGGACGACTAGATCTGAGGAAACCGAAGGCGCCCGAGCCATAACCGGGGCTCGGTGAGCCCCTCCCCAAGAAAATTTTGGAAATCAATAATGTAAAATAGTGCAAAAATACAATTTGTTAATTTTACTTGGTTTACATGTTTACAAATGACTAAACTTTGGTGAAATTGTTGTCTTTCCTTTTGTTGTTTAGCGCCCCCAAAACCTAGCGCCCATCTCTGCCCCCCCTTCGCTACGCTACTGCCGACAGTCAGTAATTTGTTAGTCTATTCTTTCCTCTCCATGACGTGCCAAAAAGATTGATCAGTCGTCTATTGATGCAGCGGCAGCAAGGTACGGTGAGCGTTAAAAACGTCTCCTAATGTAATACTTCACAACTAGATAGATATACCAGCGTCGCAGAATTTTTTTAAATAGATTTTTTGAAGTTTTTAAAATTTGAGTTCATTCCCTTTTTCTAGTTTTCACGGTCAGTTTTTCCAGTTTAATGTGATTGCAAGACCTAAATTTCAATTCATTTTATTTCGACAACAAGTATTTCATGATCAAATCAAAGAATCATTTGATTAGGCGCTCCCTTATTGACAAAGTCCATTATGATTACATTAAAACATTATTAAAAAAAACAAGTCCAAAAGGGAAGAATCCAAAGATCCCTAGCGAATCACCAAAACAAACAAAAAAGGAAAAGAAATTTATTTAAGAGCAATTTGACATCAAACTAAGTGACATGATAACAAATGAAAATAAAAAAATGGGTAAGACCAATTGAGTGAATGAATGCATTATAAAAAACTGATTAATAAAAAATATAACTAATGACTGATAAAAAATGTTTAAGATAGGTTTTTAAATAACACAAGATTTAAGAAATTAAAGGATTTAAATTTTTCGAGCAAATCCAAGAATTTAAAAAAATATTGAAAATATTATGATACCGGTATCGCAGAATTTGTCAGATTTTTTAAAGTTCTAAATCTTTAAAGCGTTCTCTAGTTTGGTGACAATTCTCATTTTCTGTAGGTACTAATAGTATATCCAATATCCACTTAAAATGACTGGCTCCGCTTTTATTGATTTTGAGATGAAGTAGGTAGTCAGCGGCGAATCCAGGAATTTTTTCATATGGGGAGCCCAAAATTTTTTTTTAATTTTGATTGTTGTCGTTATAAAGCCCGTTGTAAGATATCTTGAATTTTTTATTTAGTAAAACCAAACAAAAGGAATCGAAATTAAACTTTTAATCTATTCGCATAATTTTCCTCTTTTATCTTTTCAACACTTTCTGTATTTTTTCTCTATGGAGCAATATCAACACAAAAAACCTCTTTTCATCATAGAGTTGCTTGAAATTAGAGAATTTGAACCATGCATCTATAGTAGAGTAGGGGCCGATTTTTTACGGCCTGGCGGCCCGGTCCGTCGACAACTTGGTCCGGCCCGTTTCAATAGCCAAAATTCCAAACCTAGCCCTGTCCGTTTAAAATAAGCCCAACCCGTTTTTGCAGGCCTACAATTTTATAAATTTGGAAAAAAAATCTCGGCTCGTTCCACATTGACTTCAGGTTTTGCCTGTCCCGTTTGAAGATCCTAAAATCACAGCCTTAACGGACACAAACCCTTAAAGCATGGAAACTAATTTTCAAAAAATAATTTCAAATACACTCAATTTAGAAATACGAAAAATGTTCAAATTAAGTTTTTTTTATTGAATCATGTATTGTCATCCGAGATAAAGCTATGCTTAAAGTTTCAGCTTCCTAGCTAGTCAAAAAGCTGGTTAAATTTTACTTGCAAGATTTGCGTACAGAGAAAGCCACACACACAAACAGAGATTGTAGCATAAATAAAAGTTTTTAAAAACCCTTAATACTGAATTTTAATGTTTTCACATTTCCAGTTATTGAGTTTTCAAGCAAATAATCCTTTTCTTCATCCTACATTTGTGGTCCTGGAAGCCAAAACATAAAAAAATAGTAAACCATGTGTAACTTTAGTTTCTAAGTAGTATCTAAATACTAAATACTAATTTTTATATCTGTAGTATTTTTAGTTTTAGAGTGGCAGATATTTAAAAAATATATATATATACTAGCAGTGCCCGTAGCGGCTTCGCTCGCATGAAATTAGAGAGTTTGAACCGTGCATCCATAGTAGAGATCAATTTTTTAGGTCTCGGCTCGGCCCGTCGACAACTTAGCCCAGCCCGTTTTAAAAACCTAAACTCCTGGCCCGGAACAGCCCGTTTGAATTAGGCCCGGCCCATTCTTACTGGCCTAGAAGTTCTATATACTTGATGAAAAACTTCGGCCCGTCCCACCTTGACTTCAGGTTTGGCCCGGCCCAACTGAAGACCCTAAAATCACTAAAATATCTATATACTTGGTGAAAAACCTCGGCCCGTCCCACTTTGATTTAAGGTTTGGCCTGGCCCGTGTGAAGACTCTAAAACAACGGCTTGGCCCAACCGGTGATAAACTGGACTTAGCTACTTTTAACCGGCACAAAACTTCAAAATACTAATTTTTACATTTGTAGCACTTACAGTTTTTGAGTAGCAGTTATTTTGAAATCAAATAACCCTTATTTCCACCCCACATTTGAGGTCCTGGAAACCAAATTTTTAAAAAATGTTGAAACACTTATATCATTATTTTTTGAGTAAATACTAAATACTAATTTTGACATCTGTAGCATTCACAGTTTTTGAGTAGCAGTTACTTTAAAAACCAAAGAAACCTTTTTCCACCCCACATTTGAGATCATGAAAACCAAAATTTCATATATCCTTATTTTTAGAGTAGAAACTAAATACTAATTTTTACTTTTGTAGCCTTTACAGTTTTTGAGTAGCAGTTACTTTAAACACCAAGTAACCCAATTTTCCACCCCACATTGAGGTCCTGAAAACCAAATTTTCAAAAAATAGTGAAACACGTATATCATTATTTTTAGAGTAGAAACTAAATACTAATTTTTACTTTTGTACCGTTTACAGTTTTTGAGTATCAGTTACTTTAAAAACCAAGTAATCCTATTGTCCAGCCCAAATTTAAGGTCCTGGAAACCAAATTTTAAAAAAAATGGTGAAACACGTATATCTTTATTTTTAGAATAGAAACTAAATACTAATTTTTAAATCTGTGGTATTTACAGTTTTTGAGTAGCAGTTACTTTAAAAAACAAATAACCCTATTTTCCACCCCACATTTGAAGTCCTGGAAATCAAATTTTCAAAAAATGCTAAAACACGTATTTCATTATTTTTGGAGTAGAAACTAAATACTAATTTTTACTCCTGTAGCATTAACAGTTTTTGAGTAGAAGCTACTTTAAAAACCAAATAACCCAATTTTCCAACCCACATTTGAGGTCCGGGAAACCGAATTTTCAAAAAATGGTGAAACACCTATCTTTTTATTTTTCAAAAAGAATCTATATACAAAATTTCTAAATCTTCTCATTTTTGGTTTTCGAGATATACATTGTTTTAGAAAAAAGTTTGTCTTCCAGTTTTTTCCCCTCAGGAGCAAAATTTTCAAAAATCCTTTCTTAGCGGATGTTTACGCTATAAAAGTAATATAAGTTCCAAATTTCACGTTCCTAGGATGAGGCGTTTGAGCTCGGCGTTGATTATCAGTCAGTCATCTGTCAGTCAGTCAGGACATGTTCTTTTATATATATAGATTTTTTCCACCCCACATTTGAAGTTCTGACAACAAAATTTTTAAAAACTATAAAAACACGTAATTTGTTATTTTGTAAGAATAATCTAGGTATTAAACTGCAAAACTTTCACATGTTTAGTTTTTAAGCAAATAGTACTTTTTTATACCCTACATTTGAAGTCTTGGAAACCAAATTATCAAAAATTGGTAAAACACGTGTATCTTTATTTTTTGAGTGAATACTAAATACAATTTTTACATTAGTACCACTTACAGTTTTTGAGTAGCGGTTATTTAAAAAAACAAATAAACTTATTTTCCACCCCACATTTGAGGTCCTGGAAACCAAATTTTCAAAAAAATGGTGAAACACGTATTGTTTTTGTTTTTTAAGAAGAATAGATACCAAATTTCAAAATCTCATCATTTTGATTTGCGAGATATACGTTGTTTTATACAAAAAAAGTTTGTTTTCCTATTTCATCCCCACAGGGGTGTTTACGCTATAAAAGTAATATAAGTTCCAAATTTCACGTTCCTAAAAAGATAAAAGTTTAATTAATTCGCTGTTTAAAAAAATGACTTTGAGGATAAAAATGAAAAAGCCTCGCAGATGAATTATTCTTAAAACCATACAGTGTAGGTATATAAATCATGCAAGAGGCTGGGCTCAATACATCACCTTTACAATAACACATTCTCGTGGATTACAACTTTATAAGTTTTCAATGAATAGCGCCGATGTTTTGACGTCTAGCTCCCTGAAGCATAAAGTTCTTAAAAATTGGAGACTGATCGTTAGAAAAACAGGAGCAGGAGGCTATCTATCCGGAATTCAGTTGTTTCGTCGGTAGGTTCGATAATTATCGGTATTTCCTCTAAAATTGATCTTTATTTCATATATCTATGAAAAAAAATAAACTTTTAAATTAAATAAATGAGTTATAGTAAAAAAAATGTAGTT
Source organism: Erpobdella octoculata (assembly GCA_963978895.1). NCBI lineage: Eukaryota > Metazoa > Annelida > Clitellata > Hirudinida > Erpobdellidae > Erpobdella > Erpobdella octoculata. The sequence goes on from OZ022246.1 coordinate 20,637,939, forward strand.
CGGTTACAGTGCAACACCGACTCCAAAACCGTATTTGTAGCAGCAAACAGCAAAAACAACCCAAATGAGAATAGCCATCATTGTAACAAGCATTATTACATCAGAATGTCTTATGATATATTTCATAAAAGTTTCGTTATCATATTCGTAATCGGTATCGGTCGTATCTTCTTCAGCGTTGTATTTGACGAATGGCAAGTCGTCTGAGAGGTTAACCAATTTGGACAGCATTTTGGATCTGATCAGATGTTAGCCATTAAGAATTATGAATTAAAGTCTGCTGTGATGGATAAAAACAGCATTTCAGCAAGTTTTAATTCTTTTCATGTTGAAAACGTCTTGTTATTCAGAAATATAGAAGTTGTTTGTATAATTCATTTGGTTTGTTTTGTAAATTAAAATTTTAAAAATGACGACAGCCAAGGATGGCAATTACTGCTGCGGGATAAACTGTTTCAAATTAAATTTTGTAATTTTAAAACATTGTTCAACTTTGTGTAGGTTAGAAATTTCTTATGAGGGTAAGTAGGTAGGTTACAGCCGTTTGCAAAGAGAGATCAGGGAAGCGATGTATTAATTAATCGATCCCGCGATTGTTTCGCCGTTTAAAATGCTTTTCAGAACTAAAAATTCTGCTTTAGATTATGTGTTATTATTGTTTTCTTTTACTGAAGCTGTACCGAATATAACTGGTTTCCACTATGTGGCCGAATATGCACGAATAATTAATTAAACTGTCATCAATGCCTCAATGCTGTGAGCTATCAAAAACATCAGTCGTTCCATGTTGTCAGCATTAAAATGGCTTTTCGTTTCACGTAAGGTATTGCCAATATAAAATAAATAAAACTAAAAGTTCACCGATTATCAGTCTATGAACGCTTCGGTCGATTATCGGCCTTTTTGCCAATAATCTGTCTTTTTGCCGATAATCGGTATTGGCCGGTTATCAGCTCGTTTGCAAATAAATCGGTATCCACCGATTATGGGCTAACCCTTTTGCTGAAAAGCGGTATTGGTAGTTTCTCCATTGGTATAGGCCGATTGTGGTACCTATGTCTAATTTTGTATCGGGCAGCAACGATGCATTCAGTACGTGGAGTGGGTGGTGTATATTTATATGGTGGTTCAAATATTCCAGGTAGGCATGTAATAATTTGAGTTCCGGATGGAATGAAACAATATCTGTCTTCAAGTCAAAGTTCAACTCGATTATGTAAATCTCGAAGATAAAGAGGAAATGTGTTTCCATTTGATCCGAACAAGTAAAACACAGATATTAAATCAAACTATGAACAGCGTGAAATTAAAGGGTGCAAATGCTAGTTTTGTAACAAAAATTTCAAAGGGTGCAAAGTGATATGTTTCTTCCTTGCAAAGGGTGCATGCACCTTTTTGCACCCTAACTGGCTACGGACCTGGACAAGCGAAAGTCGACTTTAAGCATGATTCGGTGAAGGACTTGTATGGGACTTGACAGTAACTCGGATCAGGTTCAAATTTTAATAGAAGCTGTTGTCATCTGACCTAAGACTGTGTGCAAAAACTTTCGCTACGGTATCAAAAAGTTGGTCAAATTGACGATAGCAGATTTTGATATAAGTACATAAATATATAGACGGAAGCAAGCTAATAGCAGGAAGTTGTCTCAAAAAATTGAAATCAGTCAAAAAATGAGCGGGAGCGGGAGAGTGAGTGGAAACGGGAACAAGAGAGCGAGAAGTGGAAAATGAGCGGAAACGGGAACGGGAGAACAAGCTGAAACGGAAAAGCGACCGGGAACGGGAGAGCAAACGGGAACGGTAAAACGACCGGGAACGGGAGAACAAGCGGGAACAGAAAAGCGACCGGGAACAGGTGAGCACGCGGGTGCGGGAAAGCGACTGGAAACGGGAAAGCGAATGCGAACGGGAGAGCTGGCTGGAACGGGGAACTGAAAAGCAAGGGAGAAATAAGATGGAAAAATCTCTGAAAATCCGGGAACCCCGCTGTCTTTGTGTGTATTTGTATGTTCTTTATGCATTGCTACACCATTCATCCGATCATAATAAAATTTTTACACAACCTTGAGAGTCAATGGAAAACAATTTTAGTAAAAAAATTGAAATCGGTCACAAATTGAGGAGAGTGGGAGAGCAAGCAAAAACGGGAATTGGAAAATGAACAGAAACGAGAACTATAACGGAAAAGTAACTGAGAACGAAAGAGCGAGCGGGAAAGGGAAAGCGATCGGGAACGGGAAAGCGACCGGAAGCGGGAAAGCGACCGGGAGCGGGAAAGCGACCGGGATCGGGAAAGCGACCGGGAGCGGGAAAGCGACCGGGAGCGGGAAAGCGACCGGGAGCGGGAAAGCGGCCGGAGGCGGGAAAGCAACCGGGAGCAAGAGAAAAGCGATAGAAAGACATCTAATAACACCGGGTACCTCGCTATTTGAAAATAAAAGTATGACCCAAACGCGGAAAAATCATACTCACACCAATAAAACTCTTGTTAATGTGTGGTAGAACATCCATGCAAGCTCACTTAAGTTCCATGAGGCCAGTCTCTCCTGCTAGTCTCTCTTTCTTTTTTCTTGTGAGCAGCCTATTCTCTAGCCTTCTAACTTCCTCAGCATTTTTTCTCTACGTGAGCAGCTGATTCTGCCTCTTTCTCCACATTATCATGTGTTTATCATTGTTTGTTTGTTTGTTTGCTTAGCCTTCCAACTTCTTTACAATTTTTTTGTCTTTCACACACATGCTCATTTTCCATGTTGGCAGCTTATTCTGCTTGTTCTTTAATTTTTCAGCATCTACTTCTCTTTCTCTTGCCTTTTCAGTTGTTGATGTATCTTGGTTTTACATATAATGTTGACATTGTCTTTTCAACTTTTGATATAATTTTAGTGTTTTTTAACTATTTCTATTTTGCCCTTCTTTAGCGATAGCTCGCCCCCCAGAGCATGACGTCAAGTTGTGGGCCTGCAGTAATTCCTTCCATCGTAACACCATTATCAGCCAATTTGTTCGAGACTCCACGACCCCCACGTGTTTAAATTCTCTAATGCTATAAAATAATAGTTGATACAATTGAACAATTATTTTGTAATTATAGGTAGGTTAGATGAAAATAAGACTCTGAAAACTGCCATATACAATTTTTACTTTTAAAATTTGCGTAGGGTCCCCGTGACTTGTTCAACGATTTCAGAAAAAACGCAACTTTTGCAATTCTTTTGGAAACATAGCCCTTTTGTTCCCTCTAAATACGGCAGTTAGAAACGATCACTCTCTTATCATCATGCCACAGCAATGCGTCGGCGAGCGCAACTAGTATTATTTAAAAAAATTATAATTTAATTAATTATTATTTTGATTAAATAATTATTTAAAGAATAAAATTTTATTTTTTTTTGTTTTTTTATCACTGAGTTTTAACGATTTTGTATCTTTGCTAACCTTAGTCACCAAGCTTCGTTGATTTTCGGCCATATTGTTATATAGGCTTCGAAGTTTGTTGCATCGTGTTCCTGTATCTATCGTCGAAATACGCCGTTATAATGGAATCAGACAAAGTTGATTTAAGCCTCGATGAAATCATCAAGAGAAACAGAATTGGACGCGGTAGAGGTCGAGGAGGACGTCGAAACGGTGGTAGAGGTGCCTCTCGCGGAACCGGCGGAGCTTCGTTTGTACCCCAAAATACAGGCCGATCGGCGAAATTTGGACAAAGAAGAAACAACAACTTTGTTAGAGGAACTCCGAGGGGTAGAGGCGTGGTTCGAGGTGGAATCATTAAACGGTCCCAAAACAATAGGAACTTTGTTCCGGTTAGTGGTTCTTTTCTATAAAAATGTATTTAAGTTTTATGATTTCAAAAAAACATTATTGAATTAAAACTTTTTGGGATAATATTAGACTATTCGGTTTTAAGTTATTTTATGTTTTAACGAATGCTTAACATTAATTATATTGCGATTGCTCATATAACTTCCTCAGTGGATGGTTAGGTTGAAGTTTTTTAATGTTACTACTGGTTGTATTTTTTTAATATTCAGCCATAAATTTTTTTATAAAAATTGACTTACGACACAATACCAGAAGATTTTCAAATTTCAATTTTAAAACTTTTAAAAGTAATTCCTAATTCCTGTTTCTTTTTTTATTGTAGAGAAATGTTGAGGGTGTGTGGACACACGACTTGTTCCAAGGTGTTGTTACAAACACTATTAATACAAGGTCAGAGGGCAAGCTTTTGATCTCTAACTTGGATTATGGAGTAAGCGACTCTGACATGAAGGTTAGTTTCTTGTTAATTAATATTTAAATTAATCTTTTAATTTTTATAACCTTTAAACTCTCTTTTGCAGGAGCTGTTTTCAGATTTTGGCCTTCTCAAGAAAGCAGCTGTTCACTACGACTTTTCCGGCAGGTCTTTGGGAACTGCCGAAGTCATATTTGCCTCAAGGCAAGATGCCGTCAAAGCAATGAATCAGTATAATACTGTTCCACTAGATGGTAGGGCATCGAAATTTTGAAGTCATCACAGACTAGAGCCACAGGCAGATGGTGCACTTCTAATTCTGCCATGGTTCATAGTCCTTCAGGCTAACTTAATAATACTAAGTACCAAAATTGGGCCTTAGAAGTGGTGAACAAGTCGTTAGATTGTGTCCTAGAAGACAAGTATAAAGGACGGCAAGAGAGGAGCCAGACATGTCGTCCTTCGGTAGATGTGGTGGTGGCGGCGTTGGGGCTTGCATGGCTGAAGTGGACTAGTTGTGATGACCTTATTTTTTACAATTTGAAAATTTTAATAGTTACCTTTTAGTAATTAAAAAATAGTTATCAGTATATGTTAGCTCCGTCTAGTTCAGTTTCACAAATCTGCTCGTGGCTTCTACAGGTCGACCCATGAAAATCCAGATCGTTGGAGATGCTCCTAGTGTCAGAAGTAGGCTCCAAAGGTAGTAAAATGACAGTTGTCTTACTTGATTTCGTGTAAGTCAGGCTTAATTTATAATAGTGGTTTTCTATAATTTTGAAGAGGAGTGTCGAACAGAGCGCGAGGTAACCAAAGACAGAATGTAGTTGCACGCAATTTCAATGCCACAAGAGGAACAACAAGGTACTACTGACCGTTTCATTTGTTTATCATTTTGGTTTAAAATTTAAAAAAAATTTCCATAATTAAAAAAATTCTTTATAATAAGGGGTGTTAGAAACATGAGAGGAAGAGGAGGCAGAGGTGGGAGGAGAGGAGGAAGAGGTGGCCGTGTTGCCACAAGCCTCACTAAGGAACAACTTGATGAGCAACTGGACAATTACAACAAGATGGATATCAATTAAAGACTCTTCTCAAAGAAATCTGAATCTGACTATTTTTGTGTGAACTCTGTAAATAATATAACTTTGTTTTATATCAGTGCTTTGGGGTATTAACAAATAGATAAGGCAAACCAAACACGGCTTTTTGAATGTTAATTTTAATAAATTGAATTTTGTTGTTTCATAAAACAGTTTTCTGAAAATGCATCAATAAGGCTACAAAAAAGTGTTACTGATATAAAAAAAAAGTGTCTCATTCCATAAAACTGTTCTTCAAAAGAGGTAAAATAGTGTCACAAGGGCAAGTTACAATAGTATTTTTCCCATTTGCGGCCTTGACTTGCAGTTCTTAACAACTTGAAATCTTCTGCATTGATGAGAGCTCTTCTGTCTTCGTAGTGTTTGAGAAGGTCATGCCATGTAAAATCTACCTTCAGAAGGCTCCGATTCCCTGAATGGATGTAATCATGTGTTATTGCTATAAATTGGTGATTTCAATAAATCATTACCTCACCTAATATTACAAGACCGTTCTTTGCTCGAGTCAAAGCGACGTTTATTTGATGTTGGTCGGATATGAATCCGAGGTGTTTGCGCTTCCAGGCACTGTTTGGGTGTTCTTCAATTTCCCACTTTGGCAGTGACCTGACTGTGGACAAGATAACATAATTCTGCTCTGAACCTGTTTGCGTAATGAATAAATGGATCTTTATTTTATGCTTGATTACAGTAAGTAATTTTAAAAATGCTAAGCATCTGCGTCCCGTGGTTTTTTTTAGCAGCCTAAGAGAGGCGTGGCTTTAGATATGTTTGATCACTATTCTCAATGTGGCACTAAAAAAAGCTATAGAACAGAGATGAGCTGGTTTCATATATATATATATATATATACATATATATGTATATATATATCATTGGGAGGAATCCGTTGATGATGCACCAAATTGAAGGCAATGTTGACCTGGTTGGAAAAAGAAATTGTAGCAAAATTTTTTAAATCCATATTATAGTAGTTATTACAGTATAAGACCGCTATAATGCACTTCAAGGAACCATATGAAATAAAAACATGAACACAGCACCATGTAGAAACAAATTGTGTTTATTGTTCATGAAATATCAGTGAGGCAGTAAAAAATGCATTACTTTGGTCTCAAATAATGTGTCAACTTTTTTAATGTCCAAAATATAACTGAAATATGCTGCCGGTTCCCAGACTAAAAATAGTAAATAATGGGGCTACAGGCTGTCAGGAAAACCGAATTTAAAGTGGGGTTGATAATTGTTATAAACTTCTGTCAATAGGTAGATTAATTAATCAATGTTGATGAATCAATTGCAAATATTCACAGTTGTGACAATCGTTAATTAAATATGTATGACTTTCAATATTTATTGGAAAATATTTGTTTAAAATCTCGGTATTTGTTTCGAGACTTTATACGAGAACCAAATTTAAGTCTCGCTATTTTATTTCGATACGAGACTTCTTCTGCAGGCTGTATCGTTTCAATGGCGATACGGGATCTTCCGTATCGTTTTGAAATCTCGATTGATTTCGAGATAACGATTACGGGACGCAGATGCTTAAAAAATGCTTTTGTCAATCAATGTTATAAAGTTAGTGTCATTTGATAAGTTTAATACACCCTTAGACTTTTAATAGAATTATATCAAAAGTCTTGTCATGACATATAGAAGAAATTACATATCAGTTGTCCAAATTTTGCATCACAAGAAATACATTTCGATACCTTGAGCAGCAATAACTGTCTGGACAGTAACTGAGAGATTTTTCTCTGACAGCATCTTGGTTATCAATGCACATTGGGCTCGGTATTGAGACAGAATCATAATCTCATTGGGAGGAATCCGTTGATGATGCACCAAATTGAAGGCAATGTTGACCTGGTTGGAAAAAGAAATTGTAGCAAAATTTTTTAAATCCATATTATAGTAGTTATTACAGTATAAGACCGCTATAATGCACTTCAAGGAACCATATGAAAGAAAAACATGAACACAGCACCATGTAGAAACAAATTGTGTTTATTGTTCATGAAATATCAGTGAGGCAGTAAAAAATGCATTACTTTGGTCTCAAATAATCTGTCAACTTTTTTAATGTCCAAAATATAAAGTGGCCTGTTTCTGTCGTGAGTCGACAGGCTTTGAGCATTTGTATAGATCGTTCAGTTCGAACAGTGGTAGACCCGGGCCAAATATTTTGACTAACGCCAAAATTTTACGGCTGAATCGAATGTCAGCTGTAATAATAATTGCGCCAATCGAAATTTTTTCGGAGTGAATACGGCGTTAATAAGTTTTCATCTTAAATTGATATTTGAAAGATTTCGGAAAATATAAGTAAGAAGTACCTACGATTACCCCCACCCCTCTAAGGACATAAATTCAGCATTTTCCTGGAGGGCAAACTTTTTTTGCCATTTTTATAGCTAACTAGCAGGGTTGGCCAGCGTTGCTCGGAATTTTTATTTTTCATTTTTTGTCAATGAAGCTACAATAAATGACAGACTTTTTTTCGACATATTTTTCTTTAGTGAAGACTACCTCCATGCCAAATGTTGTTTAGATTGCTCCTGCGATTTGAATGTAATAAGCGTACACCAACTACTCCCACACACATACATTACGTTTTATACATATAGATATGTAGGTACGGAAGGGATGGATGTTCTAATCTTATTGTAGGGGCGGATACAGGATGTAAAAGAAAAGGGTACAAAACGGGGTAGGTAGAACCTTTTTTCATTTTTGTATTAGATTTATAGGTTTTGACATATAGGTACTTTTGGTCAAAATTTGTACAGAATTTATGCAACAGTTAGTTAAATTTATTGAGATTCCTTGGAGTCAAGTTCTGATATTGTATTTCTTTTAAATAAGTGCAATTAAAGTTCCTACAAAAAATTGAAAAGGGCTAAAACGAAAGATAGCGTTTTTCTGCAACAGCTAAAATTATTAATTGTTGCATCGTCGTTGAAATTTTTTACATCTCCATATTGATATGAAATTGTCGTTAGTCTCCACATCTGTTTCTGAGGTTATGTTTAAACCCGTTTCATGCAGCTAAAAATTTGTTGGTTTTTACCGACAATGTCAGAAAAAGGGTCAATTACTTTGAGCCTTGAGGGGGTTACTAAAACCACTTGGAACATGGCTGAAGTGTCTTTGTGAATCGAGAATAATTAACAATTGTAAAAAAAGACTTTGCTGTAAGTGTAGGGAATCAACATTGAATCAACACCACTAGAACGGTAAAGTTCCACGATTTCGCTGGTTGTATTTTGGCAAAAAAAATATTACGTGCATGGAATACCATACAATCATCAGCTATTTTTGGAGAGAAAATGGCACAAGATTGCGGAAAATTTTGAGAAAAAGTACTTACAATTAACCCCCTTCCCGGTCATTAGCTATTTTGGGAAGGAAAATGGTATCAAATTTTTGGCTGAAATTTGGCTTGAGCCGTATTTGAGACGTAAATATGTCAGCCGTAATCGAGCCATAAGAACTTCGGCCAGCCGAAATTTGAGCCGTAATTTTGCTCCAGGCAGCCAACATCCTGAAAAAAATTTGGCGCCCGGGTTTAAACAGTGGTCGTGATTTCTGGTAGAAGGCTATTCAAAAAGCCTTGTTATAGCTAGGGTCATATTACATGCATTTATTATAGGACTGAAAGTTCAGTAAATTATATCTGATTGTATATTACACCGCAGGTACATTATAGAAGGAGTATACTTTACTAAAATTAACTAATAAACCTACTGCAAAGGTAGCTTCCTCATTATTTTTTTTTGATTCAACATTTCCTTCCTCTGTTGAAACACTCAGCCGTTCTTCAACTCCATTATCAACATGAAGGAATGCAATTGGAAAGTCTTTTCCACCAGGCCAAAAATCAAACTTGGAAGGCAACCGTTGAGCTTCACTGCCAATTTCTAACAATCCATCATAGAAACACTCAGATGGAAACTCAGCAATAGCTTGATGCTGCAGGAAGTTAATTCAAATTACAATAAGCCATTTTATTAGAAAAAAAACAATTAAATACCAACCATCCTGTACTGTATTGTTAGCATGAATGCATCCTTGTCATATCTCTGAAACAGAGAAGTCTCAAGACCTAGTTTTGCAGCAATGTTATGAGTAACTATTGGTTTCAGTTGCATGTGATCACCAAGTAGAACAATCTGTTCTGGATTTGTTTCCACAATAGGGATCATACTTTCCGGTTCCATACACATTCCACACTCATCAATTACCAGCTTTATATAACATAAAAAAAAGCATTGTAACATGAATGAAAAGCAAAAGTTACAGAATTCAATGGCAAATCATAGCAGAATTTCATTAACATGCCTGTTTAATTTTAAGAATTTTCATTCTTTTGCCTCCGGTGGCAGTACATGTTGCCATAATTATATCAGCTTTTCTTAGAAAATATTCCTCAGCTGCACGTTTTAAAGCTTTGAATTCGAGAAGCTTTGAATGAATGTCAGCCCAATCTGGACTATTGTCACGATTTTCAAATATCAATTTGAAGTCTTCTTCGATTTTAAGAATTTCATCTGCATAAAAACACTTGGTTCTGTCTCTAATTAAATGATGTAATGATATATGCTTTAACTGTTCATCCTTGTCTTTATCTTTCAGTTGCATTTTCGGTTTAATAATTGATGTAAAGAAAGGCAGTGGATAGTCATCTATTTCTCTTGCTTCACTGTAAACCCGTACAATATCCATGCCTTGCTGCTTCATTTCCAATAAATAAGCTAAAATACATTATATGGAAATTAATTAAAATACAGAACAATTTTTCAGCGAAATTTCATTAGCTCTCAGAACTTGGTAAAAAGAGTCAGAATAGTCAGTTATAATTAATTAATTTAGATAATAAGGAGTAATTAAATATCTCAATTTGAGCGATTGCATAACAATAACAAAATTCTGGACAACAATAGGTAACTGGTATTTATTTATTTATTCGATATATAGACAGAGAATAATATTTAGTTATCTGTGATTACAGAAGGTGAAGCTTTTATTTGTGTCGACGTAGATTTATTTTTATGCATCGGTTTGCTAGCGTATCTACTTGGATTTCTGGACTGTGGTGGCTATTTTAATAAAATAATAATTTCAAAAAAATTTATACAATGTTGATGAATTGGATATCAAGTTTGATTGCTAGAGGGGATTGAAAAAGTTTCCTTCATTTTGTATCAAGTGAATTTACACACAGTTTTAGAATTATTTTTTAAAAATAACTTATGAATAAATAAAACTAAATTAAGGCAAACAAACTAAACTTAATGAATAGAGCTGCGAATTAATCGCGATTAATTCTGTTGATTAACGCTGAAAAATTAGCGCGCATTAAAAAAATTAACGTCATTAAATATTTTAACGACTAATCTAAATTTTGCACCAAAATTTAATATTAATATCTATTTTTTGTTATTAAATGCTTTTATTTAACTTCCTTCTGTTTGTTTGTCTGTGATCAAATCTTAGAAACAAAAATTCATCCACTTTTCGACCACCTAGAGCTCTAAAACTTTCAAGAAAGCTTTATTCTGGATGACAATACATGAATTTAATGTTTCCAACATGAATTAGGCCTTAAATCAATTAAAATTAATCAAATCAAAATAATCAAGTTGTTTATGTATAAGTCGCCAGAGGTCAAAAATAATTAAACAGTACGGATGTTTATTTATAAGTCTCCAGAGGTCCAATATACAAGATTGAGCGTAACGGTTGTTTTAGATTCAAAAGTTTTAGTTCGTTGACTCTGATAAAAAGGCAAATAAAAGCCTTTTTTAGATTCATTTTTTATCTTTACTTGTTTGACGTATTTTTATCCATTTTCTTGTAACTCTCTCTCTCTTTTTCTCTGTTCGAGAGAGAGAGAGAGAGAGAGAGAGAGAGAGAGAGAGAGAGAGAGAGAGTACTGTGTTTGAAACAGAAATTGTATCTAAAAATATTGGGTTAAAATCACGATAACCTCTCGATTAAAATTTTTAATCGTATGCGATTTGACGATTAAAAATTTTAATCGATTCACAGCTCTATTAATGAATGAAAATAGATAACATACCCGGAAGAAAATTTTAAATAAAAATTAATAAACAATTAAATATAGTCAAAATCTGATCTTTATTTCTCTGTAAACAGTCACATTGCTGTTTTAACCTGCTTGTGGCAGTCGTTTTTCAGGTCCCTCCCTACCCACATCTTTACAGGCACTAGTGATGCAGGCAGGATTGCCTCCCCACTAGTCTGTTTCTCTGTCTGTTTCAAATCTTGCGATCAATTTTTGAGTCACTTCCTGATGATAGATTTTTTTCAAATTTTGTTCTACAATGCTTTTATCTACTCGTCGTCTCTGTTTGTCTGTTTCTCTGTCTGTTTCAAATCTTGCAATCAATTTTTGAGTCACTTCCTGATGATAGATTTTTTTCAAATTTTGCATACATGCTCAAAATAGAAGACAACGCAATATTCAATTATTAGTTTTACAATAAGTCAATTAATTTAGTTAATTTTAATTAATTTCATTTTTATATGGGAAGAAAAAATTATAATAATTATAATTATTATAAATTATAATAAATAATATAAATTATAAATTATTATAAAATTATAAATAATTATAATTAAATAATTATAATTACAAGAAAAAATTGATTGCAAAATTTGTGTTTTAATTACATATAAAAGCATTGGGTTTTAAAAATTCGTTTTTAATTTATTTTTGGAACTTACAGATTCACAAATTGAACAAACGTGAAGAGCTTTTTGTACAGAATACGAAAATGATGTTTCCTTGGAAATAATTAATCAAATTTTGAAGATAATTAAGTTAATTCTGATTCATTTGTCTTAAAACCACTGACTGTACTAAACAAATTTCGAGAACTGAAAGTAGAATGCCTTTTGCAAAATGTATCTGTTGCAGAAGCTGAACGGTCATTCAGCAAATTGAAACAAATAAATAGTGTACAACGATCAGTAATGGGACAGGAAAGACTTTGTGATTTAGCGTTATTAGCCTTTTTTAGGCACAACCGTCTGGGTCTCAGGGGGGCCTGTTTACCTCAGCACAGGGTCCCGCAATGGTCTCTCGACGGCCCTGCAGGTTAGGTTCAACATTTGTTGAAATCTATTTGTCATTGTTTATGACCTAGAAGTCTATAGAATAATACTATCATATTATATATTGCTCCGTGGTTCGGGCTGATAGAATAGGACCACCGTGCATCCTCCTATACGTGTCGTAAAAGGCGACTAAAGGGAGGTTGCGACAGGAAGGGCATCCGGTATAAAATTAGCTGCAAAAACTTTCAACGAGGCGTTAAGATAAGGATGAAAGGAGGCGTTGAATTGGAAGGAACCGTCCAGCCCGTGCAAGCACGGAAAAACGGACATAGTTTTCTCAAAATTTTCTTAAATAAATATTTCATGGGTGAAAGTTTATGCTTACCTGCAATGACATCAACAGATTTGTTAGATGGTCCACAACACATGATCTGTGGCCTTTCGTTTTGACTGCCAGAAAATTTCTGGTTTTGAAGGTGAAATAAATTGATGAGACGAACTGCAACAAAAGTCTTGCCAGTTCCTGGAGGGCCTTGAATTAAAGAAAAAGAAGAAGACAGAACAGCATTTATTCCATTTTGCTGGACACGGTTCAACTCTTTTGATCCCACAATAGAAGTAATAGATGGAATTGTGGCATTCTTTTTCCCTATTTTAATTAAATAAATCAACAAAAATAAAAAATAAAACATATCAATTTATATATTTTACATATCAATTTCTGCATACTCACTCTTTTCTACAGACCACTTTTTCAAAGCAATACTTTGGGCCAGTTCTGAACTGGTTTCTAGATTTTCAAGTGACGCCATCATCCGACTATTATAACAGTTCATAATATTAGAAACAAAATATCAAGGTAGAATTGTAATGTGTATTTTTATTTAGCATATTTTTATAATGTGTTTTTATCACAATACCTGATTGGTAACGGTTGTTCTATCCATTCAACTGTGGCCTTTCTGTTTTGGTTTAGGTAGTACATGAGTTTTTCAGGAATTTCTATTCCTTGTTGGTTCAGCATGCATGTTATTTCTGTCAATTTGGTGGATGAATTCTTCTCGGTAAAAGTATCCGCTTTTTTAATGCAACAATGATATACTAGTGTTACAGTTTTGTGATTATTATCCAAGATTTTAGCAATCTTAGGATTAAAATCATCAAGGTCTATGGGTATGTCAGGATATTGGATACACAAATTGGTACAGTTTCTTCTTTGAACTATATCTATTTCATCTTTGGTTTCACAATCTTCAAATGCTCCATGTTTTAGCAATCGTTCCAAACAAAATTCCAAGTCCAACTTGAAACAACCAATATAATGATTTCCTTTACTAGATTCATGTGTTCGCCATTCAATAAAAACATTGTGTATTACAGCCGATTGACCCTCGGTTACTGCTGAATGCGCAGATTCAATTGAGAGAACAGAATTCCAGAGATTACGATATTCAAAGAGATTTTTGTATGACTCTTTAGAAGCTTGTCGATAAACTTTCTCCGAGAAGCACTTCACAGGATCTTCATTGTGCTCCACACATATGTTCGTCAATTTCGTCAATGGTAGAAGTTGGACAAATGGCTGCAGAAGTCCTCTGTGAACTCTTGAAGATATTTGAATTTGCAGCATGTCAGCACTCTGTAGGCTAAGAGAAAATTGACAGAAATGTGATCCACTTTTGATATCAGAAACAGGTTCGACAGAATCATCAGGTTTTGATGGCCTTTTCAATTGAAATCCTGTCTCAGTTTTTCTTTTCAGTAAATTTATGACTTTTCTCAAAATAATTTTCCATCCTTCTTTTGGTATTAACTTGACATGTTTTTTTGGATCCAAAATATTAAAATTTCTATGATAAGAGAGAGTTTCATCAGCAGATTTGTAGTCGTATATTCTCTGAGACCATTTTAGACAGATGGCATCATTTTGCTTTGTAGGCTGTTTGTTTAGATTTAAGTGAGCAGATCTCACTTTAAATTTTGACTTCAAGATATCATTCCAAATCATTGGATGAAGTTGTATTTCATTTTCATTGATTTCCACAACTGTAGCATCAATTTTTAATGGACTTTTCTGAAGTAGTTCACAAAGCAGAGCAACATAAGTAGCTCTTTCAAATGTTCTAGACTTTTCATTTGCATTTATGCAGCTCATGCAAATATCAGCAATGTCTTTCTGTGAATACTCTGGCTCAACGCCTTCAATGCAACTTTTCAGAAGACGATGTACCACAAGATCAATGTACCTTCGTATTGGTGACGTGAAATGAGTGTATGCAAAGAGATTCAATGAATAATGATACCTGCTGTTTGGAAGAACATCTCCAGAACAAACATACTGTGATTTTTCTTGAATAATCTGCAAACAGTGCAGAGCAACAAGCATTTGCGGATACTTTGACGGATCCATGGCGAGCATTTGCAAAAGTTTTACATTGTTTTCCTCTAATGCCATTGAAATCTCTGTCCATAACTTGTAAGGAATTGATAATACATTATCTTCTGCACTTCTACTTTCTTCTATTCCAATGCAAGTACAAAATCCTTCACATAGACAGACCTCTGGAAACATTTTACAGTTTTTTCTCATTCCAAAGGCATGTGGAATTATATTGGCAAATTGTTTAGTCCATTTCACAAGTTCATCTTCATTTGGAGGAAGTTGAATCCTCATCGGCGTGATGTTTGGAAAATGAGCAAGCAAGTACTCAGCAACAAATCTATTTGCTTGAATCATGAGTTCTTCAATGACTTTTCTGGCACTAGGACCATCCATAGAAAATACATCTGTATCCCACTTCCAGCCATCAGAACCGAGCCTTTCAGTTCTCCATACATTTGTAAATTTGTTAAGCTTTTTCAAAGCAAATGTCAACTCAGAAGGAAAATTTGAAAAGGAAGAAGGGTCACTCCATATCTCTTTTTCAGCCTGAGAATAGGTCAATCTGAATTTTGATTTTATAAGTGTTTTGTGAATTTTGTTTTCTTCGATAATTTCTCCAGAATCGTTCACCAGCATGAAAACAGACAAGGCCAGTCTTTCTGAACCCTCCTTCAAGCTGCACAAATCTGTACTGAGGTTCTCTGGCAGCATATTGATTGGTTGTTCTGAAGCAGGGTAAAATGTTGTGCCTCTTTCTCTAGCCTCTTTGTCAAGAAAATCATCGGGTTTGACATAAAACGACACATCTGATATATGCACTGAAATGAGGTACTCATCTTCAGTTATTTTGCTGAATCCTATTGCATCATCTAAATCTCTTGTGTCTTCACCGTCAATGGTGAAGACAAGCATGTTTCTGCAATCTTTTCTTCCTTGTGTATCAGCAGAACAAAACTTGTGAACACTGATATCTCCTGGTGAATCCTTAGGAATTTCGTACTCACGCCTCAATATTCTAGTTATATCTTTCAGATTTTTTCCAGGTTT
The DNA here is from genome assembly GCA_963978895.1 of Erpobdella octoculata. Lineage (NCBI taxonomy): Eukaryota > Metazoa > Annelida > Clitellata > Hirudinida > Erpobdellidae > Erpobdella > Erpobdella octoculata. The sequence continues at coordinate 20,653,800 of OZ022246.1, forward strand.
CTCAACGCCTACAACTACGCCGAGAGGATAATTATATCTTTTTTCCCATTTCAAAAACATCACAGCATAAAGCTTGCTTAATGGATCAAACAAATTGACTTTGTCATTTTTAATAAAAGTCAGCTTTTCGTTTTTAAAACTGTAAATCCTTACAATGTCAGCTTTATTTTTGTCATCACTATCTTTTTGAATGATCTGCATTTTTGGTATTCCTTTGTTTATAGGTATCATCACCCCAGGATTCCCTTCTTCTATGAAGCAACTAAAAATTTTGTGTTTCAAGTTTACATTACGCTTCAAAATTCCAACCACTTCGCCGTAAACCTTTCTGTTCGACTCATTTTTTTCTTCGGTATTAATAATTCTCACAACAACTTCATCCTTGTCTATTGCCGTGCTGCATAGCTTGCGAGTGGCAATAGTAATAACATTGCCTGAGCTGTTCGAGTCAAGTGGGATTGCAAAAATTGTGGATGTTGTTTTCTGAATGCGGCATCTCTGGTATTCAAAAGGTTCGGTTTCAAGCAAATGGTTTAAATCTCTTATTTTCAATGGTTCATCTAATTCACTTTCCAAGTCATACGAACTTTCTTTGTTTTCAAAATCGAAATAGACACGGTCATTTTTTTCTTGAAAATGAATGTCATTCATGTCAATCTTAGCAGTGCAGGGTCCAAACTTTCCCCCAAGAGCTTCTTGAGCAAGCTGTCTAATGATTTCATCTGGCTCAAATCTGAAACCACCTTCCCAATCTTTGTCATCAAAACTGCCAACAATATCTAAGCATTCTTCATCTTCAGGGAAAACTTCAAAAAATATTTCCTTCAATGACTGGCAATTATCTTTAACTCTGTCAACCGTGACATCCGGCGGAAAAAGAGATTTATCTTTCTCACATGTTATTAGGTATTCAATCCAAATTTTAGAACATTCTCCAATGGAACAGAGGGTTGCTGGATCTCCAATAACCACCAGCTGTGATTTGGCCCTGGAAAAAGCAGAATTCAACAGTTTTGTTTGAGACAGGAAATCATCTTTTATTTTCAGATCACTTAGTTGTTCAACTTCTTTAGCGTTTGAAAGACATCTTACAGTACTTATGAAAACTGCTCTAAATTCCATTCCTTCAATTAAAAAATTGAATTCACAGCTTATTTAATACAATTAAAACACAAAAAAGTTAAAAAATACTTGCCTGGGACATTCTGCACTCTGATAATTGTTACATCTCTCAGATAAGGAGACTTCCTTCTCATTGCATATCGAATATGTTTTATCTGAAATATCAGATTAAAAAACTTACATGCTTAAATAGCACAAACTAGGCATTAAATAAAATTTATAATACCTGATCCATATAAGGAGATGTGACCAATATTTCTTTTGCATTTTTTGGACCCCATTCATCTTCTGGCCAGTTATCATAAAGATATGAAACCCTGTCAACAACTTCTTCAACTTCGGCGTAATTACTCAGGCTTGAAGTTTCTTTACCAATTATTTCAATTCCCGTCACAGCATAGAATTCCAAAGGATTAAATTTGCAAACTTTGCTAGACTTTACAGATTTTATATTATGCTCCTCTCCATAAAAAATTTTTGATATAAATGACATAATTTTTGGATGATTTCTATAATTTTGGTTCAAAAATATGACAGGCAATTTTACATGGGCTTTTGCGCATCTGTAATATTCAATGAGTCTTTCGATAAGAGAGGATCCAAAGTTTTGCCTTTTCGCTTCTACACTGAATATCTCTTCTCCCAACTGCTTGTGGTCTCCAGCAAGTACTATGCATGTCTTCTCGTCAGCCAAAGGCAGGGGAATGATCATTCTGCTCTCAAGATCCTGTCCTGCTTCGTCGATGAAAATGTAAGAAAATTTTGGAATGTTCAAATTTAGCAGGATGAAGGATGTTTCTAAAGTGGTGACAACAATTTGGAAATTTTGAATATCTTCTGTTGTAGGTGTGGCAAATCCTTGACCATCTGGTTCAATGAGACAAAAATTTCTTATCTCGTAATCTACTGTGGCCAATTTCCTCTCTTTGTTGTATACTCTCAATACTGCTAAATCATCCTGTTTACTGAAATGTCTTTTGAAATATTCATCAGCAGTTCTGTATAATAGAGTAATTATAATATTAAATCTTATTTTACTATTACTAAATTATCTATCAAATTATTATTGCAAATTTAAAAGAATTTTCAAAAGCCTTACAGATTCGATTTTGTACATATCAAAACTTTGGCTTTTTTTCGATGAGCAGCTATTAGAAGAGAAGCCCTTGCAATGGTTTCAGTTTTTCCAGTTCCAAAAGGACCATAAACTACCATTGGAGGCAAGTTGGCAACACCCTGCTTAGATACATAAGCCAAAATTTCATTTTGCCTATCATTCAAATCAGGGCATCTGTGAAGTAGAGGTTGCAATATATTAAAAATTCATTCAGCAAGATCATATGGTCTATACTCTAATGCTTTACTGAATACCAAATTAATAATTAAAACTACATATATATAATCATTTCCCTGTTCAAACATTTGGTAAACATTAAGCAGCAACCTAACAGTTGAGCAAAATCCAAATTGATCCCTCCTAAGGCGAGCATTAACTACCTTTAACGGAAATCTGCTGACCAATATTTTTTCTGTAAGTCTAGACAGTAATGATGTTACGAAGATAGGTCACAAATTTGTAAATCCAGTATAGGCATAAGCTTTCTTGACTTTTAGTACTGAGGTGATAGTGGCATGCTTCTAAAGGTTTTTTGCCCATACAATACAACATAAAGAGCAGATTTTTTTTCTGAAAATAAACTAAAACCCTCTCCCGGTTGGCCAAAATAGTTTTGTCGGTGAGTAAACCTGGCCACTAAATGGACTGGCGACTAGTTGGACTGGCGACTAGTTGGACTGGCGACTAGTTGGGCTGGTGACTAGTTAGGCTGCGACTAGATGGCCTGCTCCACCGGGGAGGGTAAAATCGTAGGTATATTTTTTCCAAAACCTTATACATGTTTTCCTCCAGAAATACCTGATGACCGGTGGGGGTAGCCGTAAGTACTTTTTCCAAATTGTTTTCAAAACTTTATACAATTTGTCCTCCAGAAATTATTGAAAATTAGAGAAAATTATGGTACGAGCGAGTCAAACACTAGTTTTGGGGGGAGGGAACTCATCCTAACCTTGGCACTGCATAGCATTACTTTGAGCTAACTTTCTTGATACTTTACAAAGAACTTTAATTGTATGTTCATAAACTTTGAATTAACCAGCAGAAATGGACACAAACTATTTTTTTTTAAATTCAAACTTTTAACTAAAAATAGTATAACTTTTTTTTGTTTTTTTAACAAATTTTGGCAGATTTTTTTTTATCCAATAACATTATTAAATATTAAGAAGACTCGATGTTTTACATTTGTATTTTCAAACCAAACCACATAAAAGTCAATATTTATATTTTTAAAATAGGCTCAACTTTTCAATAAAAACTACATCAGTCATATATACGGATAACTTCTGGACTGAAATTGGGTTTCAACTTTTATGGCACAAAAATCAGCATGTCAATGGTTTCATCAGCCATTCTGCATCTTCAAGCAGTCAAACAGGTGCTGGTGGCAGAGGGTAGAGCGTTCGCCTGCCGACCTAACGATCGACAGGCGAACGCTCAACCGCTCTGCCACCAGCGCCTCAACAGTAATAGATTGTAAAAGATTTATTGTTACTATCTGCACATTAAATTAACTTTAAAACTCACTTAAACAAATGTTTGTCAGGAGCTTGAGCCATGTGATTAAGTGTCTCCAGTTTTGGAAAAAGAAATGTCATAAGATCTGATTTGTTCAGTTTATCAAGTACGTGGTGCATTCTGCAGAAGGTGTTCCTATCAATCTGGAACTGAATTTGAGCATTAATCGAGTTGTCTTGTCTCAGTTTCAAACTCTTGCAGCATCTTTAAAAAATGTTTTAATTGTAAATAGCAATTAACTTTCCACTGAACTTAAAATAAAGTAAAATCTGATTATTTTTTCTTACTTTTTACCCAGTTGAATAAATACGCTTTCATCAGTTATCACTTTTGTATTAAGATCTTCATTTTTTGCAACATACGCTTCATAAACTTTAAGATCTTTGGAATCATCGGGACAAAACCACACACTGTTGACAGACCTCAACATCAATGAACCTTGAAAAGTCAAATTCTTTTATAATATTTTCAAATCGCTCAGAGAAAAAAGCATGAAGAAATTCAGGAAAAGATATTTTTTTTCAATGTGCTAACCTTCAACCAGGGAATCAGTCAAATGAATTTCAGCAAAAAGTTCTCCATCTGCAGCTATCAGCAAACCTCCATAAGCCAGCTGAATAGCCAACTTAAACTCCAAAGTGCTCTTCAAGTTGTATCTTTATAGATATTTTTAAAGTCAAAAGTTAGGAACGCAAAGTCAATGTTATCACGACTGAATTTACCCCAATTAAAATCTTAGTTTAATCTCAGCACAATGAAGATCTTGCACCTTAACCCAAAAAATATGAAATAAATTTGGTCAGAGAGTGAGATGAAACAATGCAGTTTTTAAATGCCATTGTCAAATAATACAAAATTATCGCATCGTTCATTCTATATATGAAATGAAAATACAGAAACGTTCACTCCATACTGGAAACTAGACAGAGAGATCTGTGAAAAAAATCACCTTAAATTAAGAACTAACTTTGAAATAAGTTTAGTCTGTTCCAACTCCTCGAGGTATAACAGACAGTGCATTTTATTTACATAGTTGTTTTTATTCAACGGATGGTTGAAAGCAGGATCGTGCGTAATTTTATCGATATCTTTCGTCTTGTATTTATCGAAATCTAAGTTTTCTTTAGAGTGTTCAAAGCAAATTATTCTGTTATTGGATGTCCACCTGGATGTTGTATCACAGAACATTGATGAATCATCTCATTAACGATCAGGTAATAAAATGTTGATAGTAAAATTTTTCCTTACCTGTCCAGCGTTAAATCAGATCGAAGTTTGGAGAGATTGTTTAGTTTCTGCGCCAAACCGATTTCACACCTGAGAGTTCTGCTGACGACGGGTTTTGAACCGAAGTCGAATACAACAACTTGACTGAACGTACCAAACATTGCACACTCGAATTTCACAAACACGCGATACTCCGAACTGGAATTTGATTTGAAAAAGACTCCTTCGAAGCATTGTTCGTTTCGGTTTTTATCTCCGTCTCCTTTACTCCTCATCAAACAGAAATTCCGTCGACTGTTCTGCTCCAGCAGGAAAACTTTAAAAAGTTCTTTTTTCCCCTTATATTTAATTTAAATATATAAAATAAAATCACTTAATCGATACAATTCATTACTTATCATGCTTTTAGATTTAAAAAACAACTCCAACTCACTGAAATAATAGTAAACTCCCAAAAAAATTCACTGTTTTTATTAGAAGATTTGAAAAGAAGTTCAGATTCTGAAGTGATTCTAACACCATCAAGATGTTCAGTTATCTGAATCAAATAAAGATAAATATTAATTAGTTAAGTCTCAAAACAAAAATTATGTTTTTATTAAATTTCTAAGATTTTCACAATTCAAACTAACGATGCTCGATTTCAGTTCAGCTTTGTCGTACTCTTCGATCAGCTCGCTGGTGAGCGAAAGCATGTGATCTTGTTTTGCCTTGTCCCATTTTGTCTTCTTCCATTTCGCTCTCTCGATCCATTCATCCAGTTCATCAGGGCTGTGTGCGTACGTGCAATAGTTGTATTCGTCCGGAGTTCCGGAGTAGATGCATTTATTGGTCTGATGCCTGTACGTAATAAAAAACATCGATGTTTATTTATATTTATTCGTCTGATGCCTGTACGTAATAAGAAACATCGATGTTTATTTATATTTATTCGTCTGATGCCTGTACATAATAAGAAACACAGATGTTTATTTATATTTATTCGTCTGATGCCTGTACGTAATAAGAAACATCGATGTTTATTTATATTTATTCGTCTGATGCCTGTACGTAATAAGAAACATCGATGTTTATTTATATTTATTCGTCTGATGCCTGTACGTAATAAGAAACACAGATGTTTATTTATATTTATTCGTCTGATGCCTGTACATAATAAGAAACACAGATGTTTATTTATATTTATTCGTCTGATGCCTGTACGTAATAAGAAACATCGATGTTTATTTATATTTATTCGTCTGATGCCTGTACGTAATAAGAAACACAGATGTTTATTTATATTTATTCGTCTGATGCCTGTACATAATAAGAAACACAGATGTTTATTTATATTTATTCGTCTGATGCCTGTACGTAATAAGAAATACCTATGTTTATTTGAATTTATTTGTTCGATGCTTGTATGCAACAAGAAACACTGATGTTTATCCAAAATTTTCAGCTATTTTTGAGAATTATTTATTATCAATAGCAATGGTCTTTTGTAACACATATATATTTTTCAAAAAACCATTTGCAACTGATATGAAGTCCATTTAACCAATTTATGTTTAGTGTTTGTGCTAAAAACTTCACATATCGCATAAGCAAAGAAAACATGAATCATTTAAAAAAGGCTTTATTAAATTTTAAATTATAATTAAAAACAAAGTAAATGTAGCTCAGCAAACCTTTCACACAATTTGAAGGATTCAGAAAGTGGGGGCGTTCTGTAGTTCCACTGCATGTCCATATCAGTTTTAATGTTCCTGGCATGTTTTCTGGTATTGTTGTGAACTTCCATGTTCTTCTTGCTCTCAAAATACAGCTCACAGTAGAAGCAATAATACTGCTCTTTCTGAGGTATGATGCAGATATCAGGTTGTAATGGAACTTTCCATGCATAGAAATTAGATGAAAAAGATTTTTTTTGTTCATCCTTCTTTGGCTGGACACTGCAGTGTTCCACAACCAAGCTCAATTCACTCACTAAATGAAATTGGAAGATTAAAAATAATATAGATGGAATTTAAAAAACTTGTTTTCCAATAAATTAAAATCAAAATACCTCTTTGTTGTATCATCCACTTCCACGTATCAATTTCTTCTTGACTGTGTCCGAACTGACATTGGTCGAAATCACAAGTTTCCTTGTTCTGGATTCTCCGACATATCTTAAAAGCATGATCGCGTGGAATGTGCCTCGGCAATGGCTTCAGCTCTTTCTTAGCCTTGGGCAGATAGAAAATGAAGCTGCTTGTCCACGCGTGTTTTCTAGGACCATTGCAGCAGTCAGTTCCTACTTCTTCAAAAGAGACCTTTCTTATCAGCCAACAATTCAAGCATATTTTTTTGACAACATGCGGAGGGGGAGATACACTCTGTTTCTCTTCAGTCGGACTGCTTTGTTTTTTTGACAGTTCATTAAACTGAAAATATTTGTTTTAAATTTTCAATTGCACCGATGTTATATGTGTGTAAATATATCTAAATTAAATAGACTTCATTTTCAATGTTATGGATGCAAATATATGTAAATTAAATAGACTTCATTTTCAATGTTATGGATCCAAATATATCTAAATAAAATAGACTTCATTTGGATCTTTTTCATTAAAAGTTGGTCCAACTAGTAGAGATTGGTGCACATTAAATCTGATTTTATTTTCAACATTGAATAGATTTTATTTGAATTTTTTGAACAAGTTATATATGAGGTATGGTTTAAAATTTTTTAACTTTATGTTTTTGTGTTTTGTTTCGAGTCTTGAAGAAACGTTTCAATGCTTTGAAGTTTCATTTTCATTGAAATTTGCTTATAAAATAATAATAGTTTTTACATATATTTTTTTCTATCTATATTGTTAAACTATCACAGATTCTCAAAAGAAGTTCTTTTAAATTTTGTTGAGTCGTCTCAAGATGTCAGTCAGCTGAACAAGAAAGTTCTTTCAAGTTCTTTTTAAAGAATTAATTTTTTTTTCAAGTCATTTAAGATATAAATAAGTTCGAAGGTATGAGGAACACACTAACAATGTTAAGAATCCGATTTGTAAAACAAATCTCTAATAACTTTACCTGTTCAATTTTAAGCTATTCTACCACTAAAACAATTTGTTCAAGTAAATTTCATAATCTATTTTTCTAAGAAAAATTTCATTTAGGTGGAAAAAATTGATTTATCTAAAGACAGAAATTCAATAATGTTAATTGCAATTCACATGTGACATATATGATGATTAAGACAATGATGAGTCAATGACATCAGCATGAGCAGCTAAACCCATCACAAGACATCTTTTAAAAGCACATCACAAGATATCTTTCAAAAACCCATCACAAGATATCTTTTAACAAATTTTAGTACTAATGCAGAGTTGGCAAATTAGTAGTTTTAATATAATTAGCTTTAGTCATGTGAAATAAAAATGTATAAATAATGCACAGAAGAACAAATTACCAACCTCAAATGTTGCACTTCTACAGTTGGACTAGTTTCTTAAAGCTATTTAGCCAAATTACCCTATTTTTGATTTCTCATATTGGTTTATTAGCATACTTTTTTTTAATTGGGTTGTGGATTTAGGTCTATATTTAAGTCTATATATATATATATATATATATATATATATATATATATATATATATATTTCCTCTCCTGGAAAAGTTAAGGATCTGGAAAATTGGCATGGAAGCGAAAGGCCTTAGAGTGAATGCGAGTAAGACAAAAATCATGAAGTGTCGGGCCGGAATGGGACAGGTGAAGAAGTCGGGTAAATGGCCATGCAGTGTATGCAGAAAAGGTGTTGGCTCCAATTCTATTTTTTGTGTGGATTGTAAGAGTTGGGTCCATAAAAGGTGCAGTGGCATTTTGGGTAGTTTGAAAGATCTTGTTGGCTTCCGTTGTAAGAGTTGTGTGGCTGGTGGTTCTGTTCAGGAAGAGTTGTTGGGCGAGGTTGAGGTTGAGCCAGGTGTAAAGGTGGAGTGTGTGACCAAGTTCTGTTACCTAGGTGACACATTAGGTGCAGGAGGAGGTGTAGATGAGGCGGTGAGAGCTAGAGTGCGTTCTGCCTGGGCTAAATTCAAAGAGTTATCTCCTATCTTGACCACCCGTGGTGCATCCTTTCATGTGAAAGGAAAGGTGTATAGGGCATGTGTTCAAAGTGTCCTTGTTTATGGCACTGAAACATGGTCTATGAAGGTGGAGAATCTAAGAAGTTTAGAAAGGGCAGAGCGTATGATGGTTAGATGGATGTGTGGTGTTTCGTTGAATGATCGTGCACGTAGTGTGGATTTGTATAGCCTTCTGAATGTTCCTTGTGTGGCTGATGTGGTGAGACGTGGAAGACTAAGGTGGTTTGGACATTTGGAGCGCAAAAGTGCAGATGATTGGGTTTCGGCAATTAGAGATGTGGATGTTGTAGGAGTGAAAAGTAAAGGTAGAAGTAGGAAGACTTGGTGGGAATGTGTGAAGAAAGACATGGATGAGCTCGGCCTGAAGCGGCAGTCTGCCCTGGATTGTGACTTGTGGAGGGGCCTGATATGGAAAAACGTCCAACCCTAGCATAGCGTGGAATAGGGACGTTTCAAAAATAAATGATGATGATGATATATATATATATATATATATATATATATATATATATAAATATATATATATATATATATATATATATATATATATATATATAAATATATATATATATATATTTCTATATATATTTAGGTCTATATAAAATGAAAGAAATGAAAAATTGCAAAAAACTCCGCCTTGCATTTGCAAGCCAGTCCCAAGCCTGGAGAAAGGAGGAGGGAAAAGTTAAAAAGAACAAATTATGATCCACGACAGGAAGTACTTAGGTGCTTCCTTCATACAGCCATTTCAGTCTTAAAACACCTGGTGTAAAGGACTATAAACTATTATAAAAAAAAAAAAAAAAAAAAAAAAATTGCAAATATTTATTTCAATTTGATTGTACCTATTTCTATCATCTGGCTATGTAGCTAAAATATAAGAAACCCAGGTAAAACAAACAATTATTTATCATAATTGAACTAAAATTAAAATATTACACTAAAATAAATAAAATGGAAAATGTTTAAAATTTGAAGTAAAAAATCAACAAAAAACACTCACCTGATCAACAAAACTGTCCGTTGAACATTTACTTTCCTCCAAAAACATCCACACTCTTTGTTCAAACTGGCTGTGTGGCCTCAAGCATTTAACAACACGTTGCAAGCAGAACTTTCTATCCATGCAAATTTCCATCAACCTCCTTTCTGGCTTTTGGAAGATCGTAGTCTTGGCCGTTCCGCTGCTACTCTGGTGGAGAATGATTCTCGATTTTCTCCAATCGTGCTGATCGTTTTTGTTGGCGCAGAACCTACTGTTTTCTGCATTTCCGATCAAGCACTTGTGCTTAACGTAGCATTCGCCGCAGATGTAGCGAAGCGACCCGGGATGGTCTTTGTAGATTATGTCGAGAGAGAGGAGCTGTGGTGCAGAAGCGTTTCTGTGTTTCTTAATGAAATTGTGGATGAAAAACCTGTTCGATTTTTCGGCCGTCCAGATGATCCGCTCTTCTTCAGAATGAGCAAACGAGCAGATGTTTCCCCTGAAGCACGGCATAATATTGTTGCACAGTTTGTACGATCCGTGGAAGCTGCCTTGATCGTTTCTCTCTCGGATGTTAATCCAAGATTTCGTTCCCATCTTTTGGACGCCCAGAACATTCTCGCTGCACTTGTGAACTTTGTCCGGATTGTCTTTACAGAAATAACAAAGTACTCTAACGTTGTATTTGTCCATTGCCAAAGGAAATGTTTCTCCGGGTCCTAGAGTGATGTTTTTGAATGATCCCAAATCTACAACTGATGAAGACGTGCTTCGAACTTCACTCCATTCTTGTGAATCACTTTCAGATTCATTTTCTGTACTATTCTTGTCGTAACCCAGTTCTTTCCAATCCTGTATGCGCCTTTGATCAAAACTGGAGTTTAGAAACTCGACATAATTGTTCATTCCCGACGTTTCGTTTTTGTCGATCTCGACGCCGCTGTCCGGCCTCAACTGGGCGTCCGACTTTTCCTTTTTGTGCTTCTCGATGAAACTTCGAATGGAAAACGTGCCATTTTTTTCGGCACACCACATCAGTCGTTCCTCCTCCGAATGGGCGTACGTGCACGATGCGCCCTTGAAACACGGAGGTGCATTGGCACACTTCTTGTAGGACCCAAAAAATCGTTCATTCGAATTTCTCTCTCGGATGGCAGTCCACGAAAGCGAATTTTTTCTCTGAACTCCCAAAACGTTTTTCATGCAGCGATGATCCAGCCGAAGATTGTTTTTGCACACCGTGCACATCACCCTTACGTTGTATTCTTTAACGTCGAGCGGAAATGTTTGATTTGAGTCGGGAATTACGTTTCTAGTGAGTTTCTCGTTTTCTTCGAATGCGGAAACCACCGACGAATCACGAACAGGAGTAAACTCAGACGAAGAAACCAAATTAGATTCGCTTCTAACTATTTTCTTTGACTCTACGAGGCTTCTGGAATGATGACTTTTTTTAAAGGAATTACTTTCGAAAATCTTTGAATTTTTAGATCCATTGCCTCGCAAACCTTCTTGCGCCCTCCTTAAATTTGCAGCATGTACAAGTATATCATTTTCATCTTCATCCGAACTGCTTTTACAGGTCGCTGATGAACTTTCAGAATCTGGCTCTCGGACAGCAAAGTTTGGTCGGTTGAAGTTTTTCTTTTTATCGGCCGCCGAGGAACTGTCAGAATCTGGATCACGGAAGACAGCTGTGTTGCGTTGGTCGGGGTTTTTCTTTTTAATTTTTTCTTTCTGCTTTTTCAGCGTAACAGCACCGTCGAAATTATTCAAATTTTTTTTTCCCGGTTCGAGAAACACGGGTTGATTGTTTTCTTTGCTAGCCATCCCGTGAGAATAAGAAGAAGTCGCAGAGCCGTCATCAGTTTCTGTTTGGACCTCAGCGTTAACTTTAGTAGTTTTTTTAGTCTCGCCATTTCCTGAAATTGCGCCATTTTTCTTTGTTTCACTTTTGCTCTGTTTTTCCATAAGCAAACTTTTGTGCTTCTTTCCATTCACGTGTTGTTGCCAAATGTCTTCCCTATTCCCAATTTCTACTTTACAAATCTTACATTTTTTCATTTCAACTTTCTTATCTGTAGAATTCAATTCTTTAGCCTCTTTTTCCTTCGTTACTTTCTCGCCGGCGCCGCCGCGACTTGCTTCTGCTTTTTCCGAAGCCATTTCACTTTTACGGTTCTCTGAAGATTTAAGTTTTGTAAAACCATGCAGAGATGACGACGATGATGACGGAGTCTCCGTTTTAATTTGTCCTGATTCGCTTTTAAACACTTTTTGAATGGCTTTTCTCAGTGATGTAACTTTGTGTTTGTTTTTATTTTGATCAATTTGAAACTTTATTGCAAATAACAATTCTTCGCAAACAATGATCTACAAAAAGTACAAGTAGATTTTAAAAAAATAACAAGATATAATTTGGAAATATTGTATTGTGCAAAATATTTTAAACTTAAAAGCACCACTTACACTTTCATGAGCATATTCTGTTGCAGCTTTGTAGCATTTATTTGCAATTTCCAAAGCTTCCACAAATTGATTTTTCTTATATAAGATGCGAGCCTCCAACAACATCAGCTTGAGGTTACTTTCACCAAAGTCTTTTGCTAAGTGAAATATAATTAAATCAAAACATATAAAACCTTATTCATAAGAAAAATCCAAAAAATAATACAAAAGAAACTGTTGACAAACAATATTACAACTCAAAGCCAAGAGAAATGAACCAAGAAAAGTTAAATGGAATTTTTAGCTAAACATCTGATACAGATGAATGATTTTTAGACCCAGGTGTCACCACTATTTCATGATAACAAACAATATCTTGTTTACATCATTCAACTTGATAAATTCATTGAAATTCATCAGTGGTCATACAAACTTCATTTGTACAAATAGTAATATTTTCACACGATCCCATACAGTTTTGGACCCCCCCTTCCTCTTATTCATCTACACTATAAACCTCGTAAATTAAAAGGCACCCCATTGGGTTATTTATTATTAGCATTTATTATTGTTGGTAGTAGTCATGTTGTTTTTGATCGACAAAAATTGCCAACTCTGAAAAATAACACAACCACTTCTTTTTCTTTATGTATATTAATTAATGCATATGCCATACTTCTTAACAACCAAGCATTCGCATATATAAAATAGTACACAGTTCCCAGGTCAACTCAAGCTCCTATATGATTCCTAACAATTTGCTAGCCATTTTTCTGGCTTGTTAAATAAATATCTTAAGTGTCGTGGTTAACACAGTCCCCTCTTGCTTCTCAAATTCTTTCAACGAACACAACCACCTTGGTTTATAACCTTTTGAAAACAATTCGTTTTAGTGCAAGCAATCAAATTCAAAAATCTCTAAATTTATAAAACAACAATTTAAACACACCGAGAATCAATCAAGCCAATTAAATCATGACCAATCTGAATAATAATAAATAATAGAAATAAATAACAATAGCAGACAATAAAATACCAATTGTGCAGTTTTTGTGTGCCTCAACAAAATCATCCTGTAACAATAAAAAAAAAATCATTTTTTTTTCCATTATTTTGAAGCTCATGCAAAGTCGTATGTATATACGGTAAAAGTCCTCTAGAACGGCACCCTTCAAGAGCACCAGACACTTTTGCTCGGAACAGAATTTCTTAAATCTGTATCTGGTCTATAGTAACTTCTCCCCGAAGAACGGACAAACACGAGAAGCGGACACTTCTGCTCTTCCCCGAGGTTGTCCGTTCTTCAGGACTTTTACTGTATTTATATATATATATTTTTAGATATAAATAAACATCGAATACCATGTAATATAAGCAGAGAGCTTTCTTGTAAAAAATGTCAAAGTAAGATACGGTAACAATTTCCTTGTACTTGTCAGTCAACGTGAAAATAATGTGATGCATATCCACAACAATTTCATAGGCCTGTTTGTAATCCTTTGTTGCCAGGCAGTGTTCCGTTAAAACGACCAAATCGTTTATCATCTTCTCGGCAACATTCTTTGAATATTAAAATAAACAGCTCAATTAAAGAAACGTAAACATAAATGCATGATATCATAAATACTGAAACAAAATATAAACATACTATGAATTTTGCTTTGTTGCTAATAGCATCTGAGCTGTAAACAAATAATTACCATAAATTTTAATAAAATAATTATACTGACTCCGTTGAAGAGGACAAAACATCTTGCAGTCAAGAGTTTTTCAATTATTAAATTAAAACTAAAGCTAATCAAACCAGATGTATTTAAATTAGTATTTTTAGGAAACCAAGCAAGTCATTAACTTAAAGCTGCCAACGAATAACTAAACAAATTTATAAACAAAGAAAAACACATGCAATTTAAAAAGCATCTAATCATATTAATTTTAGCATATAAAAACATTTTATACAAATGTTAAGCTTTGAATTTATACTTTAGTAGGAGCTGAACATTTCTTGCTTGATCAGAAAGATTTTTAACCATGGCAGACTCGACTAACGTTCTGATATCTGAAACCAAACAATTGTATGGGAAGATTTTATAAAGTTTTGGAAAAACTGAATTTAAATAAGTTTTAAAAAAAAGAAAAATAACTCACGTAAGCTGTACTCATTGAGCCGTTTCTGTATTACCTCCAAAGAATATGTTGAAGAAATTTTGTTTGAAGAAATCTTCTTGTGAAGAACTTCAAAGTCTTTCGACTGTCGGTAGAAAAGAGAGAAAATTAAAAGTTGCGAACGCGAATGATTACAGCGATATTTTTACCTCGGGTTCCAAATAACGAGCCCGTTCTACAAAAACCATAGCTTCAAAGTAACTGTACAACATGTACAGAGCCGTAGCGCCATGGTACAGTGCTTTGATGTTGGCTGGATTAACCATAAGAGCTGTATTTCAATTATTAAAATTAACCTATCAAATTACATAATTCAAAAATTATAACAAAATAAAAGTTTCAAAAGCCACCTAGGTCGCAGTTTGCCAAACATTCCATAGGACAATCCTGTAAATAAAATTAAATTTTCATCTATGACTAATCGGTTTTCATTTCTTAAGAAAAATTCAGACTAAC
Organism: Erpobdella octoculata; assembly: GCA_963978895.1. Lineage (NCBI taxonomy): Eukaryota > Metazoa > Annelida > Clitellata > Hirudinida > Erpobdellidae > Erpobdella > Erpobdella octoculata. The sequence goes on from OZ022246.1 coordinate 20,668,955, forward strand.
AAATAAAAATTAACTGAACAAATAAATAGACACTTTTAAGTAAGCATCTGCGTCCCGTAATCGTTATCCTGATATCAATCGGGATTTCAAAACGATACGGGAGATCCCGTATCGTTATTAAAACGATACAGCCTGCGGGGAAGTCTCGTATCAAAATAAAATAGCGAGACTTAAATTTTGTTCTCGTATAAAAATCTCGAAACAAATTCCAATTTTTAAAAAAAATTTTTTTAATAAATAACGTTTGTAACAACTGTGAATATTTGCAATTGATTCTATAAGTTCTATAGCTTTTTTTAGTGCCACATTGAGAATAGTAATCAAATATATCTAAAGCAGAGCCTTAAGCCACGCCCCTCTAGTCGATCTCTGCATACTACCATTTAGAAATATGCGAACCAGCATCAACGGCTGGCAAGGCAATCGTACTCGCTGACATCGATGACTATTATTAATAATAATTTATTATTAATGAGAATATTGAGTAATGACTAGTAATGTAATGAGTAATGTTTGAGTGCTTATGCTTGCCCTTATCATTCTATGTTTATGTTTTGGTTTAGTCTGTTTGACAAACTTATTTTGTGAAATTTGTTATATAGAAATGGAATGATTATTTTAGTGTTTCGATATCCGTAATTGACTGTAATATTAGCTCATCTAAGATATATCTTTATTATTCTTTATAATCTCGATTATATTCTTGGTTGTGTGTGAGTATGTGTGTGCCACCTGTAGTGTGCACGTCGTTATCTCGTTTTATTCGAGACAAAATTTCCACAGTTGACATTTCATTCGAGATCCCGATATCGTATCGTATCCGATTTGTCTCGTTATTGTGTGAGGCGTCTCGTATCGTATCGATTTATTCGAGACAAATTTCAGAAGTCATATCGTATCGTATCGTTTCAAAAAAAAAATAACGGGACGCAGAATCCTACTTTCAAGTATTAGTTTCAAACATTCTCTTTTTCAAAACAGAACCATATAGACTTGTTATACAAATAATTACAAATTATTATTTCTTTTTATTATTTGAAATTTTAGTAACTATATACCTTTACCTTTAGACAAAACTAGTCAGATTCATCAAAATAAAATGGTGGTTTTATATAACATTCAACTAGTATAAAAGTATTATCGCTAAGAAGCATATTTCGTTGAAAAAGTAATAATAGACTGATTCTAAATACTGATTAAAAAGGGTTAACTGCAATGAAATCAAACACCAAGATACAGCATATGAGCTGTAATTTATGGAGCTCCATTATGTCAGATGTTTTCGCTATGAAAAAAACATAATAATATGATAAAATAAATGATAAAAGCAGAAATGGTTCAAGTTGTGACTTTTTATAAGTACAATAATATAAAGTCTAATAGAACTTTGCTGATACAACCACTTTCCTGAAGTCTCTCAATTCAAGTTTTAACAATTAGTATAAACACCTGTACTTTAAATCAATTATCCATCCTGTTTTTATTACTTAAAAGCAAAAAAAGAATAAAGATGGAATAATTTCATATGAATTTATATCCTGATCAGATAGAAGATGCAAACAATTCATGAAGTAAGATGCTCTGTCTGCAGTAGCGGAGTAGGACCAAAAGAATTAATGGTGAAAACCTAAGCAAAGAAATGAATGATAACATCAGAAAATCTGTGACATTTTATGAAAAAACCTATCATCTAGAAAAACTGCAAAATTAAATTCTGATAATGGAAAATAAATCAAATTAAAACTGAATAGTTGGATATAATTTCTAATTTTAAATTTTAATTTCTAATTTTTTTAATAATTTGTTTATTAACTAAATTGATAAATTTATTACTTTTTAGTTAATTATCTAATACATTCATATACAGAAATGCATTCAATCAACTTGAACAACTCCCATTTGAATAAACACTTGAGCTCCTGTTGTTTAACATACTGGGACCTCTTGTGTATAAGCTCAAATGAACTGCATGTTCCATATGCTATAGTTCTCTATGGTTTATCAAAAATTTCAATTCAAACAGCCTTTACAAAATAAGTACTTCTGAATGAACCACAGTGAACTCTTATCAATCCAAATCATACAACAAGGTCCAATTGTATGCGGTTGAACAAAGTTCAAGCATCTACATATGAAGTGCTAATAAAAACCATTAAAAAGTGCCCACCCATGCAGACCCGCATTTATAATTCGATATCTGTCTTTAATTAACCATCGTGCTCACCAGTTTTAGAAAACAAAGAGCTAGACTACTGTGGAGAAGAGACTTTTCTTGAAGCGGCAGAAGAGCAGACGAGACTTGATCGGACAACTGGAGAGCGTACACATACATGTCCCTTGCTCGGGCGAAGTCCTTCTCTACGAATAACTGCTTTCCGTTTGCTTTCAATTTGATGACCCATTGAACAAGGACAGTCTATGATAAAAATTTATTAAAATTTAATTCCTATTAACTGTAACTTTAATTTAAAAACCACATGAAACAAATTTTAAAAATAAACAATTGAATTGTGAGGAAATTAACCAGTTTAGTTGCAATAAATATATTTATTGTCATATAAAATTTGTCACATTAAGGCTTTTCTTCAGAAAAACATAAAATATAGCACAGGAGTACCGATTATCGGTTTTTTATCGGCATGAGCCGTTTCAAAATCGGTATCGGCCGATTATCGGTACTGACCGATTAGTGCTATTTGTATTCTTGCAAAATGCAGAGACAATGCATTCAGTCCTTACACGTTGATAAATAAATTGTTGTACACATTTTAATGAAACAAACCAGTAGATGAAAATAAATGCAATTAAATTGAACTATTTTAAGTTCAACGATTGCTCATTTAGGATTATTAAAGCTAGAATTATGCCATGTTGGTACAAATAAAGATAAGATTCTCAGCTTTTTGGGCAGCCGGACTTGAGGGCGATGAGATTGCATAAGCCCAGTGACACTAGTGAAACGCTCGCTTGGTATGCTAGTTGATGACGGATTTGCAACGAAAATCTCTACACAATTTTCACTGTATCTCAAACTACTTTTAATTATTATTAGCTGTGTTAATTTAGAAAGTTTCTATTCAAGCTCCCCACCTTAAATCATAGAGAGAAGTAAACATGGAGTGGGTGAGTATAAGTGTTACATGTCCGTATATATTAATGTGAATTTAATAAAACTAGACCACCCACACACTGATTAGTAATATTGAGATTTACTCCTTGGGAAGGAACACACAATGAGCAGCTAAGAACAAGTCAATAAAATGTAATCGATGCTTGGAGACTGTTTATAAGTGTATATCTATCTCTATTGATTTTCAGAATGAGACCCTTTTGCTTACTAAACAAAGTTGAAGGTCGTGGCTTCTAGTCGACAAATCAAAGTGATTACACAAGCTGCTTATCTACTTTAAATTTATTTAAGTGATCAAAAAACAATTAATGCATTTAAAAATTCAAGGTTACATAAAAACAATGCCTGAAAGCTAAAAATTGTATCTACTCTAAGCCGACAGCGATTGGGTCACATAAGTGGCTTAAATAAGCAAATAATGCCACAGAAATAAAGCTTTCGGTCAGATTGCTGAGTAAGTTACATAAGCCAAACCAAATAATATGACAGAGAAATGTTCAACCCATGTATAATTTATATGTAGTATAAACACAAAAGCCGCATAACTGAGTCGTATGAATGAGGTCCTACTTTATATAATTAGTATTCGATATATTAAGTTAGTCATTTTCTATAGAATATTACAGAAAGTTAAACTTAGATATAATTGTATAAAAAATGAGCATCCACCAAAAAAAATCTCCAAAATTATCAGTAGCATTTTTTCAGCTTTTTAAAGAAGCTGACAAAAACAGGTGAGGATTACTGAGGATGCCTGGTAGAATAATCTCTCAATGGCCTCAGAAGTAAAAAAAAAGAAATAAAATAAAAAAATATCATTTAAGAAACATTTTATCATTAAAATTTGTAAATATTAAAATTTTACCATAAAAACAGTTATTTTTGGCACTTATCTATAATTCTATGTGCATTGCCAAAAAAAATTTGTTTAACCGTGGAAGGAAGCCTAATTAAATTAACACTATAAGAATGAGAAATTAAAATCTATCAATTCAAATGCTAAATTAAATTCCTCTGTAGGTTATAAAAACATTTTCATGTTTTGTTTCTTAACGGTGGACTACTTTGACACATGGAAAATTATGGCAGACCTTTTTAGTAACTGTTCTGAACTTTAAATTTTATTAAATTTGAGGGCATAAACAATTTTTAATTGGCACTCTTCTAAATGAGAACTATATCATACTTAATGATTCAATCATTAATATAGCAACACAATATTTGGCAAGTATTCAATGGATTTTCACTCATTTTTATACAAATAGATGTAAACCATCAAATTAGGTTATAAAAAAGTCTAATTATTGAAATTTCTGTATAACCAGCTTAATTCGTGATCATTGTGAAAAAATTAAACAGCTATAAAAATAGACATTCAACGAGCCACAGCACAAAGAGCTTATTAGGCTGACATTGCTGTATTGATTGGAAAGTCATTTCACAGTTGTGCTTTCATAAACATTTTCATAAACAATTGTCTTAAAAATTACCACAATTGATAATAATTTGAAGAAAAAAAACTCTTGTTTTCATCTCTTTCTAAATGGTATAAATTTTTACTGAATTAAGTTAGTGGAAGTTGAAGCAGTGCAAATGCAGAATCTCTTATTCAGTTTCTTCTTGGAATAACTTTTTCACTTCTCTTCATTTACTTGTAATTTTTTATAAAGTTAACTTTCAATATTGTCTTGTCAAAGTTATAAAACTCCAAGTAATCCACAACATTTTTTTTAAGGTAAGCAAGTTTTAATTATAAAAAACCAAATCCACATGCAATTGCTAAATTTCTTGTGCTTTAATTTGGAGCAGCGTAGAAGTATGAAAACAGGTAAGATCAAGATAGGCAGTACATGACAGGGAAGCAGAAATTACTAGCAGAGGGGAGTGAGAAAATTAAAATTCTTTGCTCCACAGTAAATTATGATGAACCATAAAATCTAAATAAACTCTAAGTTGCAAAACTACATTTATTATATACAGCCACAATTGATCAACGGTTGAAAATTACTATTTTGTATTTGAGAGAACAAATATCTAATTTTCTTAAGTAAAGTTTCTATTAATATGAAATGGGACCTTTTATCTACAGTATAAATATAACATGAAGTTTGCTATTTTTACTGCAAATGTTCAGCAGGACTCAGATGTTAAAGCACATGCATAGTGCACATCATGATCAATAATTTGATCACAACTTAAAAGTTAACTTTACTACTTCATATATTAAGTGGCATAGAAACAAAAGAGTGTTTACACACCCTTTGACATGAAATCCTCAATAAAGAACTTGATTTATATCAATAATATTTTAGGCTACTAATTAGACGTTTTAATATAAATATTATTAAATCTCAAACAATTAAGTAATAATAATAATAATAATATTGTTACTTGAGCCTCCAAAGTAAAAGTTCCGTCCCTGCAAGAATTAAAAACACATTTCAATTCATAAAGTTTCAGAACTATTTTCGATTTAAGCAAATAACTTACTTAAATCGCGCTACGATCTCGGTGATCTCAAACTCTTCTGCTGTGGGAGCTGATTTACTTTTGAGCCACGATGGTACACCGATATAGTCGATGGCTCTGAACATTTCATATCAAATTAAATGTATTCTATATAGAACCACAAATAAATGGCTGTTTCAGATGATCATTTTTAGGAAGTACTGAAATAAAAAAAGCGAAAGCGTGATGCTGGGGAAGTCCTCTCCTACGTTTTTGTTACATGAGGCGGGAGATGCTCCCACCAATTATAATCGGTTTATTCAAAAAGCGTGTTCACCAGTGTTCACTTTACCAAATTTTAAAGATCAGCACTTTTTGTAGTAAAATAACATTTTGTGGCTGCTTGTTATTTTTAAAATGTTTTTATCTTTATCATAGTGGTCCAGAATGTACATTGAATTTAGGCCTCCTTCCTTAATTGTTCTTCGTCAAGAGCTAATTAATTTTAGAATGTCATTATTTTTCAATAAGGACAAAATCACAATGTCTAAATTAGTTATCAAATAAATAATTAAATAATAATTTTTTTGTTTTGTTTTTTGTCCCAAAGTTTCTTACCTAAACCAATATGACGGTAACAGGAATCAACACAAATTTAGCATTTTAGGCGCAAAACTGAGAGAACTCTATACGTAACATATATCTGATACGTAAGTTGTTTGAATAATATGCTTTTGCTCATGGCCTCCCATGTTCATGAACATCACGGTCGTAGGGCAAGACGTCGTGAACGGAATGAACATTCCATAACATTCGAATGCTCTTCTTTAGTTACTGGAAAAATTTTTGTCAAAAGTAGTATCAAACATTCATCGACAAATTCTAAAACAAAAGATTCTATGCTAATATTGAACTCTGTCTCGTAAATTACAAGCCAATACCAAAGCCTGTTATAAGGAGGAGGGAGAAGTTGAACGGATCAAACTATAACCGTCCACGAAAGTAGTAGGTATCATAGAGTAGGTCCTACTTCGGTATATTCCCTACATACTGCTATTGGAGTCTTAAAACTTATAATAAAAAACACTAGTATTGTGAACATCTTACTTTCCGTCGATTATCTCACGGCTACTTCTGTACATTAATAGGTATTTTAAGCCAAAATAGGTAATATCTACAAAATATTGGTTTTAGTTTTGTAATTTCTAATACGTCATTTAAATTTTTATTTATATTCCAATATTCATGAATAAAAATGAATAGAATACGCAGAACCGCCCGTGTCACCGGACCGTGTGGATAATTTTACCATCGCCACTTACACTGTCGCTGAGTTATTTTGTTTTCTTTAATTGCCACGTAATCGTATACTTCTGTTTTCGTTTTAAGCCAATTTTGTACACAAAGAGAAACTATCTATCTTTTATTTATTTAAACTTGTGGTGTTTAAAAAATTGATTTTAAAACTTCTGTGACGATTGATTTTTGCTTTCTAAAAATAGTGCTCAATCTTAAGCTAATCTTATTGTTTAAAAACTGGCTTTTTTGTTGCGCTGCTAAGCCTTATAGTCTGGTAGATTTAGCTTTTGGTTCGGAAATTTTAATAGACAAGCCAAAATGTACATTAAACTATAGTATTTGTTATAAATAAGAGCTGGAAAGAGATACCAGACACAGATCGGTCCCTAAAAAAAGTTATTAGCAAAAGAAGTTGCTCAAAACTCGCGAATCTGTTTTATTTACGCCAACCAATCAAAAGCCAGCTTTTTCTATTTCTACGTAAAAAGTGACGCTTAATTTACAAATTATCTCCACGAAATTTAAACTTTTTACGCTCAAATGCTCATAAAACAGTTTAGTTATTTATTTCTATGTTCTACATTCTACAACATATTCTCTATTGAATGGTATAGAAATTGGCTTGTCTATTAAAATTTCCCATGTTGCCTTGAAAAACTGCTAGATCTACCAGTCTATTATAGCTTACACCGAGGCAATACCATATATATAGAATAGAATATATATATGGGCAATACCTACAGTCCTGCTAACAGAAGCGCTGCGTCGCTGAGTACAGGGGCGGATACAGGATTAGTTAAAGGGGGGGGTCCAAATACGGGTTGGGAAGGAAAATTTTGTTCCATTCTAGTTTTAGATTTTTAGGTTTTGACATATACTTTTGATTAAGATCTATTAATTACAAAAATCAAATTTTTGTTACAGTTTTCAGCAGACTAGTATCAAGAGTGGGTTAAATTTACTACCATTTTTTTAGCGAAATCTACAATCAGCGGCGGATGCAGAGAACCAGGAGGCTTGGTCCCACTTAGCGGTTTTAACACAATTTTTGAAATTTATTTTTTACTTAGTTTGCAACTTCATTCTGTTTGTCTTTATCCTACGGCCTTATCTTTGCTATCTCTCAAGTCTCACCATCAAAAGTTCTGATATTTGTCAGATATTTAAACATTTCGGCCTTTTAAACCAATTTAATGAAAAATATATTTCAAATAATATTTAAAAATAGATGTCTTGTGTTGATATTGCTCCAGAGAGAAAAAATACAGAAGAAAAGTAAGAGAGAAAGAAAAAGAGAAAAAGTTACAAAACTCTTCGTTTTATATCGAAGGGACTTCAGCGCATTTTTGGCTAACGCATTAAGATGCTTATTTATAAGTACACTAGCGGGGTCACCCGGCGTTGCCCGGGGTTTTTAGAGGTTTTTCTAATATTTGTCTCTCTCGCTCCCGTTTCCTTCTCCACTTTCCCGTTTTCGTCGCGTTCCCGGTCGCTTTTCCGCTCTCGGTCGTTTTCCAGCTCCCGGTCGCTTTCCCGCTCAGAAGTTTTGTTATCGATTTTCTCTCTTGCTCGCGTTTCCTTCCAAGCTTGCTCTCCCGATTCCAGTCGCTTTCCGCGTTCCCGGTCGCTTTCCCGTTCCCGGTCGCTTTCCGGTTCCCGGTCGTTTTCCGCGTTCCCGGTCGCTTTCCCGTTCCCGGTCGCTTTCCCGTTCCCGGTCGCTTTCCCGTTCCCGGTCGCTTTCCCGTTCCCGCTCACGCTTGCTCTCCCGTTCCCGGTCATGCTTGCTCTCCCATTCCCGGTCACGGTTGCTCTCCCGTTCCCGTTCCCGTTCACGCTCATTTTTTCTTTTCCATTCTTTCATAACTTCTGTTAGCCTATAAAACGTAAAATAGATTTGCTAAGACTATATATATATATATATATATATATATATATATATATATATATATATATATATATATATATATATATATATATATATATATATATATATATATATATATATATATATATATATATATATATATATATGAATGTTTGTGGGTTAGTTTGTCTATTATAGAAACGGGAAAACGACCCGGAACGGACAGCGAGCGGGAACGGAAAAGCAAGCGTGAGCGGGAATGGGAGAGCAAACGTGAGTGGGAACGGGACAGCGACCGGGAACGGGAAAACGACCGGGAGCGGGAAAGCGACCGGGAGCGGGAAAACGACCGAAAACGGGAAAGCGAACAGGAGTGGGAAAGCAGGTGGGAAAGGAAACGGGAGAGAAAGAGACAAACATTGAAAAACCTCTAAAAAACCCGGGCAATGCCGGGTATCTCCGCTAGTACATACATAAACACACACACAGACACACATACATGCATATACACACATACATACGCACATACATTTATATATAGTTCCCGCTCGCTCACCCGCTCCGCTCCGCTCATTTTGTGACGGATTTCAAAAATATTTTCTCTATATTTGATTCCCCTTGACTCTCAAGGTTGTGTGAAAATTTCATTACGATCGGATGAATGGTGTAGCAATGCATGAATAACATACCTATATACATACACACATACATACAAACATTCATTTTTATATATATAGATGTGGTTTCGTTTATTTATCAATTAACACGTGCAAAATCAAACTCCCATAAATGACCAACAAATGTAAACAAGTTAGAATTAGTCATGTGAATAAGTTATGTATAATTGATGAAAAGATGTTGTGAAAAAATGGTGAAAATCTCATTGAAAATATTAATATTATCGATCATTCCCCCTTAAATTTCAAATTTCTTCTTTGGACACCAATTCTTTAAATTTTATATGAGCGAGCATGATATTTTTAATTTTTTATGATATATGTGTAATCCTTAGGTTTAATTCGGTACAATGGATATATTTTTATCGCCATAATTTTAAGTTCTTATTTATCATTATTTTGAAAAATGTGTTTGAGTACTTTACGGTACAAGCCACCCCCTGGCACTCCCTGGTCATGCTCCTTAACTGCACCAAATTTCAAATAAATTGGTCGAGTAGTTTTTCAGTCTATAGGAAGCAAAGAAACCGTGGTTGTCTTTTATTTATATAGACTTCAGCTGACAGTTTTAATTTTCTCTCACCAGGTGGTGCACACAGAAACCCAAAAATTTCCATTCGTCAGATAGGTCAAGGTCAAGGCAAGGACTGTACGCTTTGTTGACTTAAACAGGTACAATTATACCATAGCAACCCACAAGCAATAGCTAAGAAATGTGCATGTAAAACATACAGGAAAAGTAAAATGGATAGTAATAATCTCTATAATTCAATTAATAAGAGTGATGAAACTAAATTATTCCTACCATTAAGCTAAAACTGAGTCTTTTCACTCGAGGTTGATTTTCTGAACGATGGGTACTGAAATGAATACTCAACACAATTTTATTTATTCCGGAAGTTTTTATTGTAATAATTTCAAGACTAGTGATAAGTCGGAAAAAAATAAAAAATGTGAAAATGTTGATCAACATGGCTCTGTTGATAAAGAACATTATTCTGACCAATGTTCTTCAATTGCATCCGTTAGCAGTTTAGATGGAGGTGATGATGCTTTTCTACATTTTGCAAATTTGAAAAAGATTAAATCAGTTCAAGTGAACAATATTGAACACACACATTCTTTAGAAAACCTTATAAAGTTAAAAAATTTAGCTGAATCCATATCGAATTTTAAATTTTTATTGGATTTTAATGCAGTCTGTGATTCGTTCGTAGCGCCATCGTCAAGAAAAAGTAGAAACGTTTTAAGAAATATAATTCTCAGTTCTGACCAAAGAATTCCACTCGATATATTAGAATTCAAAATTAGAGTGATGTACCGAACGTGCAGACACGATTCTTTGCAAAACAAAAACTTGCTGGTCTATTTGTTGAAAACTCGCATCCTATATAAGACGAATAACTTCGAGGAAGCTTTGAAACTTGCAAATAAATGCCATAAGGCTGCTTCAGAGCCTGTTCATGAAAGTGTAAGTGTATGACTTATGGCTTATCAGTTTAAACGTTTTTCAAACTATCGTTTCTATATTTTTTACTTTAATTCTACTTTTGTAGATCATTTTTTGCAAAGAATTATTATTTGCAATAAAATTTCAAATTGATCGAAATAAAAACACAGTTACATCACTGAGTGAAACCATTCGGAATGTTTGTCGAAATGAATCAGGACAAATTAAAACAGAGATACCATCGTTACCTCTGCATGGTTTTAGTCAAAGTGAAATGGTTCCGCAAAAAGCAGAAACGAGTTTTAGTGGCATTGGCAAAAAATTATTGAAAGAAAAAAAGGATAAGAAAATGAATTCTAATGACATAAAAATTGAAATGAAAAAATGTAAGTTTTGTAAAGTAGAAATTGGGAATAGAGAAGACATTTGGCAGCAACACGTGAACGGAAAAAAGCACAAAAGTTTGGTTTTGGAAAAACAAAACAAACGTAAAGAGAATAAAAAAATTGGTATTCCAGATGTAAATTTGTGTAATAATGAGACTAATAACATAGACAAAATTGAAACCCGTATTACAACCGGAGAAGAAAATAAATTGAAAAATCCTAAATTACGTGAAATAGAAATCGAGAACAGAGAAGACAATACACAAGAACGTGTGAACGGAAAGAAAACTAAAAGGCTTGGAATGGGAAAACCCAACAAACGTAAACAAACAAAAAATTGTGTCCAGATTAAATTAAAGGTTGAGGTTCAAACTGAGATCAGTAGCTCTATGAGTGGTGACGAAGATATCAGCCAAAACGCTGTTTTTGAGACGGAAGAGGAAAATGATGCAGAAGTTGCTGCCGTACATGAAGATCACACAATAAAAATAAATTCAGACCAACACAAAAGTGACGAAGAAACAGATAACAATTCTCAAAATATCATTCTCACTTCTCAGCTAGAATTTCCACTTGATATTTCAAAATACAACATACTATTAATGTGCTCAGTGTGTAAAGTCAATCCCCACCAAAATCACCCGTGCATAAAGAACATTTTAGGAGTTAAAAATAAAAAATTAAATTCCTGGATTGCCATTCGAGAAAGAAAATCTCACTCATACTTTAACGGATCTTACCAAATTTGTAAAAACGCAAAGTTTTGTCGTGAAAGTTCGACGTGCACGTATGCTCATTCGGAAGAGGAACGACTGTTGTGGTGCGCCGAGAAGGATGACACGTTTTCCATACGAGAGTTTATTGAGAAACGCCAAGTGGAGATGCTAGATATGCAGTTGTTACAAAACAGTAAAATGAAGAATGCAGAAACTGAAATTTTAAAAACTCATGGCTCCGAAAAGTCTTCGGTTTCTTGTTTTGATGATAACAACTTCCAAGACTTGAAACTACATAGCTGTGATGGTGAAATTACAGACAACTTTTCTAAGTTTCAACCTGATGTTTCATTAGACGACAGGTTAAAAACTTACTTGGCAAATTTAAGCTAGCTGGCTTTATATCTGTTATTGATGTTATGTGTTAAATATATGAAGGCGTTCATTATATAACAAAGATATTTGTTTTGAAATCTTCAGTGAAACTACAGCTTCTGTTGTTGATAAATACAAAACAAAACATATTGATGAAATTACAAACGATCCAGTATTCACACAGCCATTGAATAAAAACAACTATATCAATAAAATGCACTGTCTTTTAGACCTTGAAGAGAGGGCACGGACCGAAATTATTTCAAAGTAAGTTTCATTATATAGTTGCATTATTAGATTTAAATGTGCTTTTGCAAAATGTTTCATACTCTTGAGTGTTGCGACAAGTACTAGAATGATGAAGTCACACCTAGGTAGGCAAAAGAGTCCGAACCGCTACGGCAATACGAATCCCGCATAGTGAGTCATAATCTATGTCCTGTATAACCATTTTCTTTTGGTTATAATTATTATCTATATATATAAAAATGAATGTTTGTATGTTAATGGCGTTTATGCATTGCTACACCATTCATCCGATCGTAATGAAATTTTCATACAACCTTGAGAGTCAAGGGGAATCAAATATAAAAAAAAATTTGAAATCCGTCACAAAATGAGCGGAGCGGAGCGGGTGAGCAAGCGGGAACTACATATATATATATATATATATATATATATATATATATATATATATATATATATATATATCTATAAAGTACAAAACTATTTCCTTTAAAACATCGTCATATATTGAAAATTGGCTGAAAAAATACAATTTCAAATTTCAAATCTTTCTATCGAATTAATTATGCCACCTAAACGAAAAGCTATTGATTCCACAGTTTATTCACAATATATATATATATATATATATATATATATATATATATATATGAATGTTTGTGGGTTAGTTTGTCTATTATAGAAACGGGAAATCGACCCGGAACGGACAGCGAGCGGGAACGGAAAAGCAAGCGTGAGCGGGAATGGGAGAGCAAACGTGAGCGGGAACGGGACAGCGACCGGGAACGGGAAAACGACCAGGAGCGGGAAAGCGACCGAGAGCGGGAAAGTGACCGGGAGCGGGAAAGTGACCGGGAGCGGGAAAGCGACCAGGAGCGGGAAAGCGACCGGGAGCGGGAAAGCGACCGGCAGCGGGAAAACGACCGAAAACGGGAAAGCGAACAGGAGTGGGAAAGCAGGAGGTGGGAAAGGAAACGGGAGAGAAAGAGACAAACATTAGAAAAACCTCTAAAAAAAACCCGGGCAACGCCGGGTATCTCCGCTAGTAATATTATATAATTATAATAATAATTATAATATAATATTACTTATATTAATTAATATTAATTATATTAATTATAATATAATATTACTATAATTATAATAATAATTAATAATAATTATAATGGTTATAATATAGCACAGTTACAAGCGTTTACAAGGTTGCTGATCAGTAAGTATTTCATTCAAATGTACCCAAGGAGGCTGTCCATAAAAGATATACTATTTTTCAATTAATATTTATGCATTTTTTTAAAATTACATTCCAATCGGTTTATTTTTAAAAAAAACTTTAAATAAACATTTTTGTCTAGTTTTCGGGTTTATTTTCCTCAGCAGCCAACCGGCTAAATTGTATTATTAAGGTCGTTTTAGAGACAATTATACTCTAAGACAGAAAATAACTTAGGGTGTAAAAAATTAAAACATACAAAAGGCGCTGATAATTGACAATATTTGTATATCTAAGTTATACATAAAAGTTAAACTAAAGTTAAGTTATAAGTTGATAACTACTAACAGAATAACTTTACATTTATAAATTTTAATATAAAGAAATCTTGTTTAAGGTGCAACTTGAAGACCACTCTCAAATTTACAGATAATATTCCACTTGCTCATGGAGGTTTACTGAGAGCTGAAAACGAAGAATTTTTTGCAAAAATTCATTTAACTGATTCGTCGCTTAATGGTAAGCAAGACATTTTTTCAAATTCCTAATTACGAAAAAAAATCTATAAGTCACTTGATAATATGATAAAAAAATTTACTTTTCAAGGTTCACTGATTTTGAGGTGTGTTAATAGTGTTCGGTTTTGTCCTGGTGATTCAAAGGATCAACAATTTTGTGAAGCATCTGTTATTAAAATTGAAGATCTGAATAAAAAGGTGGCGTTTGGTAAAAGCCTATTCATTCAAGTGAATAAAGAGTAAGAAAAACTAAATTGTTCTTATCTTAGATTAGTCAAAAGTGCATTTCTATTTATAGTTGAACCCATCTTTCTTGTAGAAGTTGCAGAAATTTGAAACTGGAAATAAGTACGCCAATTACGGCTCATGTTCTGTTCCAGATCAACCAGAACACCTTTCGCAGAATGCATCATGTACTCGATGAGCTGAACGAATCTGACCTTATGAGGTTTCTTTTTCCAAAATTGGAGACGACTGGCCTGCCGGTTCAAGTTGCTGATGAGCCTTTGTTTAGGTTAGTCGAGAGAGGAAAACAATCAAATCTTATTATGAAGAGACTGTAATTTGAAAAACCAACGAAGCTTAAGCTGTAGTTGTCAACCGTATAGTATAGACATTAAATTTCGTTCTTGTATTAGCATACTATTGACTTGTTATGCTGCATGGTTTACTGCGCTCGGTCATTCGGTCAGCAAAAAGATACTTGCACAAAAGTTTGCTGATATATAACAAATAAGTTGACTTATCATATGACTAGCCAAAATGATGGATTTTTACAATATCAACATATAATATTACCAGTGTAGAAATGTCAAAATAGTAATAGTAATATGCTAAGGATAATTAGTTTAATGGAGCAACACAGAAGCGGCAATTCAGCGAAACCTTGGGGGACAATGATTTTTTAAATTCAACCTATAGAATCTTCAAACTCAAATGACCATGCCAATATACACTAGTATGGTGAATTTACATGTAAAACATCATATTAATTAAAACAAAACAGTATTCAAAAATGTTAAGTTTTATTTAATAGTGAACGCAGACAAAAAACGTTTAAATTTTGAATGTAACAAAGGGTATCTTAAAGATTAAAAAATATTAGCAGAGGTATATGATATAACTATGTATAAAAAATACTACGTTTATCAACTAATCGGGAGAAAAATGTATGAGCGGGAACGGGAATGCGACCGGGAACGGGAATGCGACCGGGAACGGGAAAGCGACCGGGAGCTGAAAAGCGACTGAGAGCGGAAAAGCGACTGGGAGCGGAAAAGCGACCGGGAGCGGAAAAGTGACCGGGAGCGGGAAAGCAAGCGGGAGTGGGAAAGCAAGCGGGGAAAGAAACGGGAGCGAGAGAAACAAACAAACATAAGAAAAACCTCTAAGTAACATTTAAGTTATTGTTTATTGTAACTTTTAATTCACAGATGCCCTGATTTGAATGATAGGCAAAATGAAATTTTGGCCTACGTATCTAAGCAGGGTGTTGCAAACTTACCTCCACTGGTAGTTTTTGGTCCTTTTGGAACTGGAAAAACTGAAACCATTGCAAGGGCTTCTCTTCTAATAGCTGCTCATCGGAAGACAGCAAAAGTTTTGATTTGTACAAAATCCAATATGTGAGACTTTTGAATTGTTTTAAAATTTGTAACGATAATTTGATAGAAGATTTAGTAGTAGTATTATAAGATTTAATATTATAATTACTTTTTTACACAGAACTGCTGATGAATATTTCAAAAGACATTTCAGTAAACAGGATGATTTAGCAGTATTGAGAGTATACAACAAAGAGAGGAAATTGGCCACAGTAGATCATGAGATAAGAAATTTTTGTCTCATTCAACCAGATGGTCTAGAACTTGCTACACCTACAAAAGAAAATATTCAAAATTTCCAAATTGTTGTCACCACTTTAGAAACATCATTCGACTTCCTAAGTTTGAACATTCCAAAATTTTCTTACATTTTCATTGACGAAGCAGGACAGGATCTTGAAAGCAGAATGATCATTCCCCTGCATTTGGCTGATGAGAAGACATGCATAGTACTTGCTGGAGACCACAAGCAGTTGGGAGAAGAGATATTCAGTGTAGAAGCAAAAAAGCACAATTTTGGATCCTCTCTTATCGAAAGACTCATTGAAAATTACAGATGTGCAAACACCCATGTAAAATTACCAGTCATATTTTTGAACCAAAATTATAAAAATCATCCAAAAATTATGTCCTTTATATCAAAAATTTTCTATGGAGAGGAGCATGATATAAAATTTCTACAGACTAACGAAGTTTGCAAATTTAATCCTCTGGAATTTTATGCTGTGACGGGAACTGAAACATTTAATGAAAAAACTTCAAGCTTGAGTAATGACCCCGAAGTTGAAGAAGTTGTTGACAGGGTTTCATATCTTTATGATAACTGGCCAGAAGATGAATGGGGTCCAAAAAATGCAAAAGAAATATTGGTCACATCTCCTTATATGGATCAGGTATTATACATTTCAATTAATGCCTAGTTTGTGCTATTTAAGAATGTCAGTTTTTAAATCTGATATTTCAGATAAAACATATTCAAAAAGCAATGAAAAAGAAGTCTCCATATCTGAGAGAGGTAACAATTATCAGAGTGCAGAATGTCTCAGGTTTGTATTTTTATCTGTTTGTGTTTTAATTGTATTGAATAAGCTGTGAATTTAATTTTTCAATTGTAGGAATGGAATTTAGAGCAGTTTTCATAAGTACTGTAAGATGTCTTTCAAACGCTAAAGAAGTTGAACAACTAAATGATCTGAAAATAAAAGATGATTTCCTGTCTCAAACAAAACTGTTGAATTCTGCTTTTTCCAGGGCCAAATCACAGCTGGTGGTTATTGGAGATCCAGCAACCCTCTGTTCCATTGGGAAATGTTCTAAAATTTGGATTGAATACCTAATAACATGTGAAAAAGATAAATCTCTTTTCCCGCCCAATGTCACGGTTGACCAAATTAAAGAAGAGTGTCAATCATTGAAGGAAATGTTTTTTGACATATTTTCTGAAGATGAATCATGTTTTGAAATTGTTGAAAATTATGATGATGAGGATTTAGAATGTGGTTTTAGTATTGAGCCCGATGAGATCATTAGACAGCTGGTTGAAAAAGATCTTGATGACGGAAACCTTGGAACTTGCACTCCTAAGATTACCATAAATGACGTTGCTTTGCCAGAACAAAATGATTCTGTTTCTTTTGATTTCAAATACAAAGAAACTCCACATGAACCGTTGACATTGATGGATTTGAACCAATTGCTTGAAAACCAACCTCTTGATTATCTTAAATGTCGCCTTCAAAAAAGAACATACACATTTTTGGCAATCCCGCTTGGCTCCAGCAGCTCAGGCAATGTTATTACTATTGCCACTCGCAAGCTATGCAACACGGCACTAGACAAGGATGAAGTTGTCGTGAGAATTATTAATACCGAAGAAAAAAATGTGTCGAACAAAAAGCTTTATGGAGAAGTGGTTGGAATTTTGAAGCGTAATGTAAACTTGAAACATAAAATTTTTAGTTGCTTTATAGAAGAAGGGAATCCTGGGGTTATGATACCTATAAACAGAGAAATACCAAAGATGCAGATTATTCAAAAAGATGGTGATGACAAAAATAAAGCTGACATTGTAAGAATTTACAGTTTTAAAAATAAAAAAATCACCTTCATAAGAAATGACAAAATCAATTGGCTTGATCCATTTATCAAGCTTTATGCTGTGATGTTTTTGAAATGGGAAAAAAGATATAATTATCCACTTGGTGTAGTTGTAGGCGTTGAAAAACCTGGAAAAAATCTGAAAGATATAACTAAAATATTGAAGCGTGAATACGATATTCCTAAGAATTTTTTGCAAAATATAAATATTCGCAAATGTTGCTCCAGCAATATTCAAGATAGAACAGATTGCAGAAACATGCTGGTATTCACCATTGATTCTGAAGATACAAGAGATTTAGATGATGCAATAGGATTCGTCAAAATTTCTGAAAAAGAATATCAAATTTCAGTGCATATATCGGATGTTTCATTCTATGTCAAACCAGGTGATTCAGTTGACAAAGAAGCTAAAGAAAGAGGCACATCATTTTACCCTGCCTCGGAACAACCAATCAATATGCTGCCAGAGAACCTCAGTACAGATTTGTGCAGCTTGAAGGAGGGCTCAGAAAGATTGGCCATAACTGTTTTTATTCACATAGATAAATTTGGAAATATTATGAAAAAAAAAACAAAAATTCAAAAAACAATATTAAAATCAAATTTCAGATTGACTTATTCTCAGGCTGAAGAAGAAATATGGAGTGATTCTATTTTCTGTTCAAGTTTTTCTCCTGAATTGGCATTTGCTTTGAAAAAGCTTCACAAATTTACAAATGTATGGAGAACTGAAAGGCTCGGTTCTGATGGCTGGAAGTGGGATACAGACGTATTTTCTATGGATGGTCCTAGTGCCAGAAAAGTCATTGAAGAACTCATGATTCAAGCAAATAGATTTGTTGCTGAGTACTTGCTTGCTCATTTTCCAAATATCACGCCAATGAGGATTCAACTCCCTCCAAATGAAGATGAACTTGTGAAATGGAAAAATCAATTTGCTAATATAATTCCACTTTCTTTTGGAATGAGAAAAAACTGTAAAATGTTTCCAAAAGTCTGTCGATGTGAAGGATTTTGTACTTGTATTGGAATTGAAGAAAATAGAAATATTGACATATTATTCCCTAAAAGGTTATGGACAGAGATTTCAATAGCATTAGAAGAAAACAATGAAAAACTTTTGCAAATGCTCGTCATGGATCCTTCGAAGTATCCGCAAATGCTTGTTGCTCTGCACGGTTTGCAAATTATTCAAGAAAAATCACAGTATGTTTGTTCTGGAGATGTTCTTCCAAACAGCAGGTATCATTATTCATTGAATCTCTTTGCATACACTCATTTCACGTCACCAATACGAAGATACATTGATCTTGTGGTACATCGTCTTCTGAAAAGTTGCATTGAAGGTGTTGAGCCAGAGTATTCACAGAAAGATATTGCTGATATTTGCCTGAGCTGCAACAGTGCAAATGAAAAAGCTAAAACATTTGAAAGAGCTACTTATGTTTCTGTGCTTTGTGAACTTCTTCAGAAAAGTCCACTAAAAATTGATGCTACAGTAGTGGAGATTAATGAAAACGAAATGCAGCTTCATCCAATGATTTGGAATAATGGGCTACCTTCTAAATTTATTGTGAAATCTGCTCACCTAAATTTGACTAACCAGCCTACAAAACAAAATGATTCCATCTGTCTAGAATGGTCTCAGAGAATATACGACTTTAAACACTTTTATCCTATAAACAACAAGATTTTGAATTCAAAAAAACAAGTTGAACCAATAAAAAATAAAATGTGGAAAAATATCTTAAGAAAAGTCATAAATTTGCTGAAAAGAAAAACTGAGACCGGACTTCAATTGGAATGGCCATTGAAACCCGATTATTCTAGAGAACCTGTTTCTGATATCAAAAGTGGGTCACACTTCTGTCAACTTTCTCTTAGCCTACAGAGTGCTGACATGCTAGAAGTGCAAATATCTTCAAGAGTTCACAGAGGACTTCTGCAGCCATTTGTCCAACTTCTACCATTGACGAAATTGACGAGTATATGTGTGGAGCACAATGAAGATCCTGTGAAGTGCTTCTCGGAGAGAGTTTATCGACAAGCTTCTAAAAAGTCATACAAAAACCTTGATGAATATTGTATTCTTTGGAATTCTGTTCTCTCAATTGAATCTGCACATTCAGCAGTGAGAAATGGTCACTCTGCTATAATACACAATGTTTTTATTGAGTGGGAAATATGCAAATCGAGTAAGGGAAATTATTATGTAGGCAATTTTGAGTTGGAGACAAACTTTTGCACTGAAAACTTGTTAAAACATGGAGAAATTACCAAAAAATGTACTCAACAAATACAAAATTTATATCAGAAAAAAAACGGTATCTTCTTGTGCATTCAATATCCTGACATACCCATACACCTTGATGATATTAATCCGAAGATTAATAAAATCTTTGATAATAATCACAAGTCTGTAACATTAGTATATCATTGTTGCATTAAAAAAACGGATTCAATTAAAAAAACAGATTGTTCAATCAAAAAAAATATTAAAAAATTTACATGCATGATAAACCAGCAAGGGGTAGAAATTCCTAGAAATCTCATAGATTATCTCAAACTTGAAAACAGAAAGGCTACTGTTGAATGGATAGAACAACCGTTGCCCATATGGTTTGTAATTTTAATAAAAAAAAGAAAAAAATGTGTTTTTATAAAAAAAATTAATAATTACAACTGCTACTAACAGTTCTACGTTTATATATTACTTACAAATAATATAGTCGGATGATGGGATCGCTTGAAAATCTAGAAACCAGTTCAGAACTGGCCCAAAGCATTGCTCTGAAAAAGTGGTCTGTAGAAAGCAGTGAGTATGCAGAAATTGATATGTTTAAAATGTAGGTATTGGTTTTTTTATTTTTGTTGAATTATTTAATTAAAATAGGGAAAAAGAATGCCACAATTCCATCTATTACTTCTATTGTGGGATCGAAAGAGTTGAACCGTGTCCAGCAAAATGGAATAAATGCTGCTCTGTCGTCTTCTTTTTCTTTAATTCAAGGCCCTCCAGGAACTGGCAAGACTTTTGTAGCAGTTCATCTCATAAACTTATTTTACAATGAAAATCAAAAATTCACTGGCAATCAAAATGAAAAGCCACAGATTATGTGTTGTGGACCATCCAACAAATCTGTTGATGTCATTGCGGGTAAACGAAAATATTATTATAAATATATTATAAGATTTGAATGAAATATAAACTTATACGAATTTAGAAAAAATATAAAAATGTTAAAAATATGTCTGCTCAATAAATTAGTTGTGAAAAGTTTGTATATTTGTTATAACTTCTAACAAATTTGTTTAGCTTACTTGATGGAAATGAACCAATGTGGCATGGGAATAGTAAGAGTTTACAGTAGAGCAAATGAAAGAGACGACTATCCACTACCTTTCTTTACATCAGTAACAAAACAAAAATTACAAATGAAAGATAAAAACAAAGATGAACAGTTAAAGGATATATCATTGCACCATTTAATAAGAAACACAGAAAAATGTTCATATGCTGAAGAAATTCTTAAATTTGAAAACAAGCTCAAATCGATGTCCAATCCTCGTAAAATTCAAACAGAGCTTTTCAAATACAGAACTTTGAAAAAGAAGGCCGAGAATCATATCTTAAAAAAATCAGACATAATTTTGGCAACATGTACTGCCACCGGAAGCAAACGGATGAAACTTCTTAAAATTAAGCAGGCATGTCAATAAAACTCTTTTTTTGATTTGTCATTAAACGTTTGCTAATGCTTGTCTCGTGTTATTTAAAGCTGGTAATTGATGAGTGTGGAATGTGTATGGAACCGGAAAGCATGATACCCATTGTGGAAGCAAACCCAGAACAGATTGTTCTACTGGGTGATCACATGCAACTCCAACCCATAGTAACTCATAACATTGCTGCAAAACTAGGTCTCCAGACATCTCTGTTTCAGAGGTATAAAGAAGAAGCTTTCATGCTAACAATACAGTACAGAATGGTTGGTGTTTAATTATTTTTTTCAAAAAATTATTTTATTGTTATTTGAATTAACTTCCTGCAGCATCAAGCTATTGCTGAGTTTCCATCTGAGTGTTTCTATGATGGATTGTTAGAAGTTGGCAGTGAAGCTCAACGGTTGCCTTCCAAGTTTGATTTTTGGCCTGGTGGAAAAGACTTTCCAATTGCATTCCTTCATGTTGATAATGGAGTTGAAGAGCAGCTGAGTGTTTCAACAGAGGAAGGAAATGTTGACTCAAAAAAAAATAGCGTCGAAGCTGCATTTGTTGTAAGTTTATTAGCTAATTTTATTAATAACTACAACTATGGTTCCCACATACCTCGCATCGAATATTCAGCGAGTGCAGGATATTCCGGTTCAAAGAAGACTACGATCATCATAATCGTCTCATCTTCTCGTGCTGGCAGCCAAACTCGAGAGCGTCGGAGATAGATTGTTTGTCGCTGCTGGCCCAAGACTATGGAACCGTCTTCCGCAGGTCACCTCCGCAAAAACAGTTGAAAGCTTCAGAAAGAAACTCATGACGCATCTGTTCAGTGGCTTGGAAGTCCATTAGGATTTATACCACTTAAAAAATTGTCGAACATTATTATTACGAGACAGAAATAAAAATTGACCGATTTAAAAAGAGTTTTAATACGGCTTTTCTGACCAGGTCAACATTGCTTTCAATTTGGTGCGCTTCCAAAAAGTTCCTCCTAATGAGATCATGATCATGTCTCAATACAGAGCTCAATGTGCATTGATAACCAAGATGCTGAAAGATAAAAAACTGCCTCCAGTTACTGTCCAGACAGTAATATCTGCTCAAGGTATTTTTTGTTCTCAATTTTTTAATTTGTTTTTTTAAGTGGTTTCAAGATGTAGTACAATAAGTACAATTTATTTCTTTATATGAATTTAATTGCTTAATTTACTATTTTTAAAAATAAACTGTCTTAGAGAGTTTAAAGTTAAAAACTATTTTAGAGGTAAAGTATTAAATTATGTACCACGTGAAACATTTTTTACAACGTTTTTATTAGGTCACTTTGTTGTCTGTTTGAGATTTCAGAGAATGTCTGTCTGCGAAATACATACGATGGTGTGTTTTTTAAGCATTACAACCGATTCATCATATATTACCACCTAGCGAAAAAAGTAAAAAATTATAAGATTTTAAATTTAACGAGGTTTGCCACCTAGAGAAAAACATTTTAAAAACTCAAAGGCTTACAAAATTTCACCCATCAAAAACAAAAAATAGAAAATAATTTTTACATCATAAAATATACATTTAAAAAAACAACGGTTTTCTTCCGCCCTAAAAAGTATAAAATAATATTCCTATAATTCATATACAACGAAAAACGTTGAGGACGCATATAGGCTGCAACATCAAAACTTTAGTAAAACAAATAGTTGTAAAAAAATAATGCGCCCGCAACGTTTTTCGTTGTATATGAATTATAGGAATAATATTATATACTTTTTAGGGCGCAAGAAAAACGTTGTTTTTTAAATGTATATTTTATGATGTAAAAATTATTTTCTAATTTTTGTTTTTGATGGGTGAAATTTTGTAAGCATTTGAGTTTTTAAAATGTTTTTCTCTAGGTGGCAAATCTCGTTAAATTTAAAATCTTATAACTTTTTTACTTTTTTCGCTAGGTGGTAATATATGATGAATCGGTTGTAATGCTTAAAAAACACACCATCGTATTATATACTTTTTAGGGCGCAAGAAAAAAAATGTATTTTTATGATATTAAATTGAAGATCGACTTCTAATGTGCAAAAATAGAATAAGTTCAAAAACATGTTCTGTGTTGACAGGTTCAGAGCGGAACTTTGTCATCTTATCTTCTGTCCGATCCCTACCCAATGAAGAGATTGAAGAACAACCCAGCGGAGCCTGGAAGAAAAAGCATCTTGGATTCATATCTGACAAACATCAGATAAACGTTGCATTAACCCGGGCAAAGGATGGTCTTATAATTTTAGGTAAGGATTATTTTAAGTTATATTAACATCGTATGGCAATACTCTATGATAAAACTATTAAACCCATACAGGGAACCAGAACCTTTTGAAAGCTGATGCAACTTGGTGTGACCTCCTAAGGCATTACGACAATAAAAAAGCTCTCATAAAAGCAGAAGATTTCAGACTGATAAAATCAAAGAGCAAAAATCATCAATGGAAAACGCCATTAATTCCAAAACTGAAATCTGAATCATAGACCCAGAGATTTTTTGTAAATCTAAACATTCATGCAAAATAAACTCACAATATAGGCTTTATCAAAGCAATTTGTTAACAAATTACACAATGAGTTTCTATACGCATCAGAATAGCGATGTTGTAGTGTACAATTACTTTGTTCTAAGCTAATTTCAAAATCTTGTCGTTGCGTTTGTTTAGCTTAAATGACTATTACTGTGTCTGTGACTATGATGACCTTGACCAAGTGTTTCTTTATATTTTATATGGTTAAAAGTTTAAAGTTTTCTATAGCGTGTCATTTATAACTGAAACAGCAGTAGATTTAGAAAACTAAGCTGTTCTCTTTCAAAAGTTTATGTATAAGTCGCGAGCTGTCTAAAATAATTAAACAGTACGGATGTTTATTTATAAGTCGCCAAAGGTCCAAAATAATTAACAAGATTGAGCGTAATGGTTGTTTTAGATTCAAAAATTTTATTTCGTTGACTCAGATAAAGAAGCAAATAAAAGCATTTAAGAAAAAATTATTTTTTACTATTTTTTATCTATTATTTTTTTTAGACCTGAACTTGTTTTGTAAAAATTTAGCAAATTCATAACAAAATCGCTGGTCCATATTGTTTTATTTTTCTTATAAAAAGAGGTATTTAACTAATTACAGAAAGACGAGTGAATAAAAAAAAGGTTTTTTTTCGTATTAACATTTTAAGATCATAATTGCTTAGGTGTATAAAATCGCGGGTGTGATGCGGTCGGTAGTACCGACTTGGTACTGGGTACATCTTCACAAGTGTTTTCTCGCCGACAGTTCTTCCCCCCATAAAGTATTAAAAATTGTTTAGATCAATAAGTTCGTGTTTTAATTACCTTTCCACTGATATATTACATGCAAGATTATTATAAATATAAACTGCGGAATTGTTTATTACGCTAGTTAGTTTCTACTCCACTCTTTTCTTAAAATACTCTTTATTACTGGTAGTCACACGTTACAAAAATACGTCTAGTTTACATTGAACTGACCTTTTAAATGCGGTCCTTTGCTTTGATTTTCCTGTAGCAAACAGAGATCTCCAGACAGCCCCCCCTAGAAAACATTTCGCCCCCCCCTGGAAAATTTTAAGATATGTAGTTTTTTGAAATTTATAAACCTGTTAACTGCTACACTAGTAAATAGCTGGATAAAAAAAAGCGTATTTCGCCCCCCCCCCCAAATTCTAAAATATGTACCTACTTTTTGAACTTTATAAGCCTGTTAACCGATGTACAAGTTCATAACTGGATAAGGCAGCGGATTTCGCCCCCCCCCCTGAAAAATTCTAAGACATGTATTTTTTTGAACTTTTCAAGCCTGTAAACCGTTATACAAGTTTATAACTGAATAAGGCAGCGGATTTCGTCCCCCCCCAAATTCTAAAATATGTACCTACTTTTTAGAACCTGTTAACCGTTATACAAGTTCCTAGCTAGATAAGGCCGCGGATTTCGCTTCCCTGAAAAATTCTAAGACATGTACTTCCTCAAACTTTATAAACCTGTTAATTTTTATCAAGATAAGGCAGCGTATTTCGCCCTCCCCCCTCTCTGAAAAATTCTAAGCTATGTAGGACCTTTTTGAACTTTATAAGCCTGTAAACCGTTATACAGGTACATAACTGGCTAAAGCAGCGTATTCAGGAATAGTCACAAAATTTGGATTGTTGGGTATTAAGGATGTCACGGGTAGTACTTTTTGGAGTTTTCGGGTTCGGGTTCGGGTTCGGGTTTGTGAAACTAGAGTTTTCGGGTTCGAGTTCGGGTTCGGGTTTGTGAAACTAGAGTTTTCGGGTTCGGGTTCGGGTTCGGGTTTGTAAAACTTGAGTTTTCGGGTTCGGGTTCGGGTTCGGGTTTGTGAAACTCAGGTTTTCGGGTTCGGGTTCGGGTTCGGGTTTTTAGTTTTCCAAAAACCGGGTTCGGGTTCGGGTTCGGGTACTGGTTTATGATTTCAAATTCCTGGATTGATTTTAAATTTACCTAGTGTATATACATATACAAACGAGAGCGATCAATTCATCCATTGGACATTACACGTTTTGAATAAACTCTAACAAGTTATTTTTTTAGCTTTCCAAATAATGTGATTTCTTTGGCCGAAGGAGGCTTAATTATTTTAGTTCGTTCGTGGCTCGGTCCGGCCAGATAATAAGGCGGATTAGTGGTCTAGTTTACACACTCACCAACAAAATGACCTATTTGTGTTATTTGTTACGCAAAGGTGATAATACAAAACTTGCATGGCTTGCGATTAGCATAATACGTTACCTCTTAAATTATTGTAATTTGTTAATTTTTTCGCGGCTCGGTCCGGTCGGGCAATCAGGCGGATTAGTGTCCTAGCTTACACATTTGCCAATAAAATAACTGTGGCGCATAGATCATTTATAGACTTTGCCAGTTAAAGTTTAGGATTATGCAATATTATCTATATAACAAAGGGTCTTTGTTATATCAGAAAAACTTTAAGTATATGAATGAATAAATATAAGGTTATATAACTGAAGTAAAAAGTTTAGAGTCATGGCTATCCGCGATTTCTTCGACCGAAGGAGGCTTAATTATTTTAGTTCGTTCGCGGCTCGGTCCGGCCTGATTATAATCAAATGGATTAGTGGTTTAGTTTACACAATCACTAATAAAATGACGTATTTGTGTTATTTGTTACGCAAAGGTGATAATACAAAACTTCTACGCTCGCGATTAGTATAATATGTTACGTCAACAAAACTTGTAATTTATTAATCTCTAAGACACAGCTTTTATAAAGATTTATTTGTTCACAACTCCGAGTTCGGGTATTAGGCTTATAAATTTTCGGGTTCGAGTTCGGGTTCGGGTATCAAGTTTTCACATTTTCGGGTTTGAGTTCGGGTTCGGGTATCAAGTTTTCTCATTTTCGGGTTCGGGTATCAAGTTTTCACATTTTCGGGTTCGGGTTCGGGTACCCAATTTTCACACTTTCGGGTTCGAGTTCGGGTTCGGGTATCAGAAAAAGACCGGGTAGTACCGAACTCGGGTTCGGGTACCCGTGACATCCCTATTGGGTATCTATCAACACACGAGCAATATAGTGTATTTATTTTGTATCCAATGCGGTTAACTTATTAACGCATCACTGCAAACATCTCAGCAAAACCTTGGGGTGCAACTTTTTCTAGGGCCCACCTATATTTTAGAAAAATCTAAATTTTTAAAGCTTTTCTTTAATTTTTCCTCCAAAAAAATCTGATGACCGGGGGGTTAGTCGGAGCTGCTTTTTCAAAAAATTTCCAAAGCCACCTTTTTATTTTTTCCATATGAAAACTTATAGCTCATGACCGGGGGGAAGGGGCTATCCGGAGGTAGTTTATCCATACATGTTTATTAAACTACTCACCACTTCAGGGGGGGCCACTAAACCATCATAGAGTTTAGTTTAGTGGGCCTATCCATAAAAAAGATTCACTCCAACGTCAAAAACCTAAAATATCAGAATAGATGCTTTAAGTATACCTATATAAAATTACAGATTATGTTTAAATTGAAAAACAAAACAGAAATTAATTCTGTAGTGCAAAGATTTACGATAAATATTGATTATTTTTATTTAATGCACTTTTTGTCATTTTATTTTTATAAACCCCCTCCCCCGAAACGAAAGCAACATTGGCAAATTTTTAACAAAGGTGCCCAGGAATAACGATCAATCTAATCTGATCTGAAACTATCATTAATATCCATGCAGTTCCAATCACCGTAACAAAGCAAGATTTTGCTATAAATTTGTTGTACAAAAAACATTAGCAGGCTTATATAAAACTATTCCAGCCAATGAAAAGTTCACATCGTGGAAATCCAGAATGAAGTCATAAAAATAATAAACAATATGGGTGTTGCTGCTGCACCTTGGATTTACATATAATATTTACATTGTCTTTTCAACTCCCGATATAATTTTAGTGTTTTTTAACCATTTTCATTTCGCCCCCCTTTAGTTATAGCTCGCCCCCCCAAAGCATGACGTCTAGTTGCGGGGCTGTCTCCAGAACATTTTTTGCATCTTATTCATAGTCTGGAAACATACATAAAACTTAATTAAAAGTCTATAGTATTAGGAAAAGGCTATTATGGATATGTAGACACATCCAGCAATGATTTCTGGACATCTAGAATCTAAATACATGGCAGGTTAACTCATTCATTCGGTTAACTGTTAACGATATTAAGGTTATTTTTGAGTTTACAGTAATAAGCACATCAATCAACACATTTTTTAGACAAGTGAGAAGTCGTTGATATTTTAAATTATTTTATAATAAATAAAATAAACTTATGAACAATTAGATTTCTCGGTATTTTTTCTTTTGTAGATAAAGCAAGTTAAGTGCGACGTTAATGAGCGCCTCCGTGGCCTAATGGATAAGGCATCGGCCTCCTAAGCCGGGGATTGCGGGTTCGAGTCCCGCCGGAGGTGTCGGGCTCGATCTTTTTTATTTGTGCTTGTTTAAACCGATTTCATGTATATATAATACTATATAACGATCGGATTTTATAGATTTAAAATTAAATTAAAAAAATATATAATCAATTTAATGAGCAATAAAATTCTCAATTTCAACAAAATCACGAAAAATCTTTTACAAGACATCAGCGAAAGACTTCGGTCGACCTATTAAATAAAATAGTTTTAATATCATACAACAACAAAAATGTCTGCCCCGAGTGAGGATCGAACTCACAACCTCCGCATAACTCAGTAGTATCGCTGTACTGCCTATAAGTACGGCGCGCTAACCGATTGCGCCACCGGGGCGACGAGAACAAGAGTTGAATTTACTAGACCTGAATGTCTCGAATAGTAACATAGATATTTTATGTTATACTAGCGGGGTTACCCAGCGTTGCCCGGGGTTTTTAGAGGTTTTTCTAATGTTTGTCTCTCTCGCTCCCGTTCCCTTCTCCACTTTCCCGTTTTCGTAGCGTTCCCGGTCGCTTTTCCGCTCTCGGTCGTTTTCCAGCTCCCGGTCGCTTTCCCGCTCAGAAGTTTTGTTATCGATTTTCTCTCTTGCTCGCGTTTCCTTCCAAGCTTGCTCTCCCGATTCCAGTCGCTTTCCGCGTTCCCGGTCGCTTTCCGCGTTCCCGGTCGCTTTGCCGTTCCCGGTCGCTTTCCCGTTCCCGGTCGCTTTACCGTTCTCGGTCGCTTTCCGTTCCCGGTCGCTTTCCCGTTCCCGGTCGATTTCCCGTTCCCGGTCGCTTTCCCGTTCCCGGTCGCTTTCCCGTTCCCGGTCGCTTTCCCGTTCCCGCTCACGCTTGCTCTCCCGTTCCCGGTCATGCTTGCTCTCCCATTCCCGGTCACGGTTGCTCTCCCGTTCACGCTCATTTTTTCTTTTCCATTCTTTCATAACTTCTGTTAGCCTATAAAACGTAAAATAGATTTGCTAAGACTATATATATATATATATATGAATGTTTGTGGGTTAGTTTGTCTATTATAGAAACGGGAAAGCGACCCGGAACGGACAGCGAGCGGGAACGGAAAAGCAAGCGTGAGCGGGAATGGGAGAGCAAACGTGAGCGGGAACGGGACAGCGACCGGGAACGGGAAAACGACCGGGAGCGGGAAAGCGACCAGGAGCGGGAAAGCGACCGGGAGCGGGAAAGCGACCGGCAGCGGGAAAACGACCGAAAACGGGAAAGCGAACAGGAGTGGGAAAGCAGGTGGGAAAGGAAATGGGAGAGAAAGAGACAAACATTAGAAAAACCTCTAAAAAACCTGGGCAACGCCGGGTATCTCCGCTAGTACATACATAAACACACACACAGACACACATACATGCACATACACATACATACATACACACATACATACGCACATACATATATATATAGTTCCCGCTCGCTCACCCGCTCCGCTCCGCTTATTTTGTGACGGATTTCAAAAAATTTTTTTTTATTTTTGACTCCCATTGACTCTCAAGGTTGTGTGAAAATTTCATTACGATCGGATGAATGGTGTAGCAATGCATAAAGGACATTAACATATAAACATATATACAAACATTCATTTTTATATATATAGATTTGTTAGTCTGTATATTACGGCATATGGAAAACATTAATATAGAAGGATTGGTTTTTAATAGTTTTTATCATAGAGCTGATTGTGTGCATCGCTGTAACAAAGCCTGCACTTGTCGCAACTAATCTCACCTGAATACAAATGTTGAAAATTTATTTAGAACTTGCTAAATTTCACATGCGATTAATTGGCTGCATTTGTCTGCTGTCTATTTTCAGTTTAGACGAACTAGCTATTTAGGAAGGTCTGAAACCTTCAGCATAAGCGTTAAACGTATGACAGCACATTATTTAATTATTCTTTTTCGGAAAGATGTTTTAAAATTATTTTGATTAATATGTTTGAAATGTAAATTACTGCTTCGATTTTGGTTATGTGTATACTGTTGAGAACTCTGAACACACACAACGCAATGACAAATTACACATTGACATGGATTTGATTCTTATTGCATTATGCACGTCCGATGACCTGATTACTTAATCAGCCACTAAGCCTTCAATTTCTACTTTAAATAATTAAAATAAAGACTATCGTGACTGAAAGTTATAAGATATTAGACTCGACACATTAGTAAATAGTAAGTAGATTTAGATTTCACTATAAACTCCCATCAAAGAACTTCAAGGCACGTTCTATTGAAGATGTAATTTACTGATATGAGCAATAAAGATATCTTAATGGACATATCTAATTATTCTATTCTGAACTGAACATTCAAAGCGAGTAATTTCGTAGAGTCTGGGCTCTGGGAGTTATTATTATAAGCAGGAGCGTCATTTGGGGATGACAGGGAAGCAATTACCCTCCCCCCACAAGATTTTGTAAAGAAAAAATTGCCAAAAAGCAGAAAAGTAAAAACTTTTAGAAAATTTTTGGAAAAAGTATATCTGACTAAACCACCTCCCCCTGATCATCAGCTTTTTTTGAATGAAAAGTGCATAGAGTTTTAGAATTTTTTTTTTTAGAAAAGTACCTTTGATTACCCTCCCCCGCCCTCCCCGGAATTCAGCTTTTTTTTGGGGGGAAAACCTTGAAGATTTAGCAGAAAAAATATTTGTAATGTTTGGGTCTTTAAAAAACTTTGTCTTCCAAAAGTTTTAAAAATGGATTTGCTGAAATGGCGCCATGGCGCCCCGATTATAAAATTATTAATATTGCGCCCGTTACTAAAAGAACATGTACTACTGGAGAATTCTTCGATCCTTTTTATTAAGTATTTTTCGCAAAGAACAAACTGACGGTCATTATCAATGTCAGATTGGGACTGGTCAATAACGCAGTGATTAATAGATAAAAACATCGGCAACATATAAAATTAATCAACGGTGATGAAATTGAGAAATAAATAGTTTTCTATCAACCCAGATCAGGCAGACAATGCCGCTCCTTGATACACTTGAGAATTTCCAAATCGAAACATTAAAACTAGATTTTTGCTTTTTACATATATTTATATTTTCCCTGTTGTAAATAAACTTAGATACTTTTGAGACGTGAATGATTTAAATCTAGCCAACAAAGAAAATTTTCATTATATTGTAACTAATTCTTTTATAAATGGGTACTCTTTTAGTTCTTGAGGTGAAGTTAATCTCATTATCATCACAAAATGATTATGATTGGATAAATAACTGTGTTAAAATGGTGATAGCAAAATATAACGGATACAATATTTTATTTTCATAAAAAAATAGAAAATTTTTAAAATAAATTTCAGCGTACTCTTTAAATACATATAAACGCTTTGATATCGAAACAACTGATCTCTTTCCCTCCAAACACCAGTCTCTTTTAGCACTTCGAAAACCAATCTCGCCTGCAAAATCAAAATACATTAATTAAAATTTAGATAATTATTCTCAAAAATTTAGATAATACTCTCGCATATAATTTAAAATAATAAAAAAATGATATTAAATCAATAATTACTTTTTAAAATACAAGTTTATTGGTGGTGAGCTTCTCCTTCATATATGGGAAGGCCTTCCTCGGTCCACCTGATGTTCTTTGCGGGCTTGATGCGTTCGGTGGGAGACTCGAATTGGGGACCAGTGTAGATAACTTTACGATCTACGTAGGAGCGCTTGTCCTTTTGTCTTTCGTATTTGCTGTACATTTCTATCTTGGACTGATTTATAAATACACACATATATTTTATATGATTTAATGTTTATTAAAATTGAAAAATATTTAATTTTATTAATTTAATATGCATTAACGCAGAATGAAAATACCGGAGCACCAGCAAATCGGGTTTGGATGGCATCAACTGTTCTACAAAAAGAATAAAATTCACCTTTAAACATAAAAAACAATAAAAAACACTCTAAAAGCTTTGAAGCGATTTGCATTTCTCAGTATTAAACCACTTAATGCACTGTGCAAGAAATAAACACTTGAAGCCTTAAGGAAGTCTTAGAAGGCTTAACAGAAATTCTTGTAGGCAGACGTAACATTTTAATACAGAAGTTGTAAACATCTAAGTTGTAAATTCTACTCACTCTTCAGATCCATGGATTCTCTTTAAACCTCCTTCTTTACTGCAGAGATAAAACATAAAAAATATTATTTTAAATATTTTAGGGGTTTACTTACTACGCGACTAGCTGCACCTCCGCACTTAATTTCAACTTATTCCCCATCGCAGTTAACAATTTTTCTTACCGTTTGAAAAAATGTAAAATCATTTTTGAATCCTTCAGTCAATGATTTTTTCAAAGATGTGCGTCTTAACCTTTTTCCTTACGGAAACAATTGGAACTCCACGCCTATTCAAAACTATTACAAAATCAAAACTTTCTCACCCAACAACGTTCTGTTGACGAGCTCTGTCAGCCAATTCCATCAACTGACAAAAACAAAAGAGTTTGGTGAAAAATAAAAAAAGGTTGACCTTAAATGATTCTATGATTTTATGCTTACCTGCACTTGCATGATCTTGAAACGTTTTTCCAGGTCATATTTCTCTCCTTCAAGTCTTGCGATAAAGTTGTGCAATTCTTTGGCTTTGTCTGCAAGTTTAGAATGATCGAACCCGCTAATCTCCAGAGGTCTGATGCGCTGTGCCAGAATAGCTCTCTTCTCTGATTCCAGCTGTTCTTTTGATTTTCTGTTTTTCTGGTCGTCCTGCAAAACGTTTTGATGTTATGCAATAACGGCTTGTCGTGCAAGCAATAAATTCAATTAAATTTTTAATAAATAACATTAAACCAAACCTGTTCAGCATCGGGCTGTTGAAAAAGAAAAATCGAATTTAGGAAACGATTAAAACTTTTAGTATATCAAATGGTGGGAAATATTTTTTCAAGAAAATAATTTTTAAACAATTAAATAACTAGAATAATTCTAAATTAATAAATTGTGGTTAGTACTTCAGCTCCAAGTGCAGCTCCGATTTTCTTGCTGATGACGAAGTTGGCTTTTGGCGGGTTTTTCCATTTTTCGAATTCTGCTTGTTTCAAGGCGCGTTCACTCTTTCTCTTCAGTTCATCTTCTTCCTTCTTTCTCTTTCTTTCTTCCTACATAAGTTGAACAGTTGAATAAAAATGGAGGAGCTCATATATAATAAACTTTCATTTATTTCGTCGCCATATAAATTACATCAAAGCTTAATAGCGAATGGAAAATCGTTTAAACTATTAAGATTTACATTGACATATAAATTGCGCAAAAAAAGTTCTTACTTCTTCTGCCTTTCTTCTGGCTTCTTCAGCTGATCTTTCGGCTGCCAGTCTGTGTTCTTCTTCTTCTCTATCCTTCTTCCTTCTCTCCTAGAATAATATAGCCACAAATTAAATCACACTTCATCGCTGCTTTATCAAAACGGACCAAAGAACGAGATTTGAATTCTTGCATACGCTAAACGAGACAAGTTTTTAATTATCAACATAAATCATTTTCGATGTCTGTATGTATGTATATATATGAAGATATCTATGGATGCACGTAATTTTGTTAGAAATTTGCGTAACGTTTTTAGATGGCGCTTTAATCGAAATATTTCTAGCAAAATGTTGAAAAATTAAATTTTCAAAAACAAAAAATTAATAGGAAATAGATATTGGGTCATTACATTTTTTAACTTTTTATATTATATATGCTGAAATTAAAAAATCCTCATTTTTGATGGGTTATCACTATTATAATAAGTATAATATATTGGACAATAAAAAATGGTTAGTGTTTACATGAATTTCATTTATGTTTACTTTCAATATTTTCACGATACGCACTTGCGGGTTTATGTGGCATCTGCTTTTATGAAATATATTGAAAAAATATTATGACGGATTCGCAATGATTAAATGAATAAAAAAGAAACAAAATTTGAAAACTCGTTTTAAATTAAAATAAAACGACTTACATTTCTTTCTCTCAACTCGTTGATTTCAAGCAGAATTTGATCTCTTTCGTGCTTGTTTTGATCCAAAAGCTCGATATCAGTCTCATCCAATCCAGTCTCTCCACCTTGGTTGATATTTCTCCGTCTCTACGGTTTGTTAATAATAATAATAATAATAATAATAATAATAATAATAATAATAATAATAATAATAATAATAATAATAATAATAATAATAATAATAATAATAATAATAATAATAATAATAATAATAATAATAATAATAATAATAATAATAATAATAATAATAATAATAATAATAATAATAATAATAATAATAATAATAATAATAATAATAATAATAATAATAATAATAATAATAATAATAATAATAATAATAATAATAATAATAATAATAATAATAATAATAATAATAATAATAATAATAATAATAATAATAATAATAATAATAATAATAATAATAATAATAATAATAATAATAATAATAATAATAATAATAATAATAATAATAATAATAATAATAATAATAATAATAATAATAATAACCAATGGTAATCTAACAAATGATATAATATATTGATTTTGCTTTCATTTATAAATTTATTCCATTTTCATGTATAATGTCAATAATTTTCCAGCTGAAGTTGAAAGTGCCACTCTTAAAAACTTTTCAATCAGATGCCCTGGTCCACGTTTATATTTGAGAATATATTTATTGAAATAGCCATATCTGATTTTTTCACAAAATTTAAATCATCAGTTCTCTGCTTGAAAACTAAAGTATCCCTCATCACAACGGGATGTAATTTGGAGAATTGCCTTTTGCCCATCATGCATCAATTGCAGCATTTTCAGTTTGTTTCTTTGAGATTAGTTTCGTTTAACGTGAATCAACGAATCCACTTTAATTTAAACTCGGGTTTTGTCGCTTGCCAAATTTAGCTCTAAGAACTTATTGTTTAAATATAAATTAACTTTCCAGAATATCAAAAAAAAATTATTAAAAATATATGTAAATCCCGAATAAAGCAATTGGAAGAAAAATACCATCATCGCCAATTCTCCCTCGGAGTGCCTAAAGTCAACAAATTTATTTGTATTTTGATGTTTCATGGTTTTTATGGAAATAAAAAATAAGACTTAAATTACTTACTCGTCAGCCATTTTGAAAAAATTTTCCCGATTTCGAACCAGAGATCTACAAACAAAATCATTCTTCAAGTTTTTAAGCAACACTGCAAACATGCAACATGTTGTAAAAACATATCCACGTCATCGCAACAATTTTTGAGCTTATACTAAATATTTCCGTCCATATTTTCAATTCATAAATCAGTTATTCCAGAATTATTAATGGCATTTATTCCTAAAAACGCATTCAAATGTTTAATTTCCAAAGTTATCAGGGTAAATTCATCCTGAACTTACCAACGCCAAGCAGACACGGCTGGAAAGAACGAACTGATTTGGAAAAGCAAAGTAGAATTTATTAATATGTAAGGCAGCCACTCGCTGGCTGCTGAAATATTTCTCCAAAAATACCAACCACACTAACACAGTGCTTAGCGGAATATTGTTCGCATGAGCAGATACGTTCGCCAGGTAGGGCGGGAGCTTGCGTGTTGCATCCATCTCTACTTGCTTAACGCTACTTTTCAACTTTTGTTGGTCTGCTTCTACGCGAGCCGGCGAGGAGTAATGTGGCAAGAAGGAATATCTGGGAGAAATTCGTGCGATTCCATCTTGTTTGGAGCCTGAGATGTACAATTGCGGCGGAAGTTGATGACTGTTTAATGGTCGAAACTTCTGCAAATGGCACACAAATGGTTGATGATGATTATGATGATTATGATGAGAATAACGACAATGACTATTTCGTTAATGATGGCGGTGATATTTTGATAATGGTGATGTGAGTGTGATGATGATGATGATGATGATGATGATGATGATGATGATGATGATGATGATGATGATGATGATGATGATGATGATGATGGTGGTGGTGGTGGTGAGGATGATGATGGCGAGGATGATGATGATGATGATGATGATAGTTGTGATGGGGTTGTGATGATGATGATCATCATGAATCGAGACGGCGATGATGACGGAAATTATTATTTCTATTACTGCGAGCTATGCAAAGATAAGCCATACGTACACAAACAATTCCGTTTACGTACGCTGAACGAGAAGATTTCTGGAATTTTTCAACTGCCAAATGAGATAAAAGATTGATGAAGGTTCTCTTCCGACTTGAAAGACCAACGTTCAAAAATAGAAATTGTTTTTTCCGATGTTTTTTGGAAAATATAAAAACTAAAAAAGGTGTTTATTGTACTGGATTGGGAGATATGATGGACTGGGATATGATTTGTGATAAATTTGTTATATTAGTTCAGTATAAATCATGTTTACCTAATACAAATGTTTATAGTATATATGTAGTAAATGATTCTGATTAGCCTAAATAAAGTTAAACAAAAATTGTGTGTAAATATTTTTTATTTGTGAAAAACCATTTTTGTTTGTTTGTCAAAATTGGTAATTCGGCAGTGAGTCTGTAAAATTATTTTTAAAATCAAAACATAAGTTATCCTCAGTAGTTATCTCGATGGGGAATAGTTTACAGAGTTTTCACTGCTTCACTGTGTTATAGATCAACAGTTCAAGTAGTATTTTGTACCAAAACTCACAGCATAAAAAACAATTTCCTAATTCAGGATCAATATATAAACAAAAAGTACTGCACGGCCCCTACCGGGCTTTGATTTTTAGGATCTTTAAACAGGCTGAGTCGAAGTTTTTAAGTTAATTATATTATAAAGATTTTAGGCTTGTACAAACTTGACAGGAAGTGCCGGGCTCAAATAAGGTGAACTGGTCCTGAAATTTTGACTTATATAATGAACCAAGCCGCGCAAAATCGGCCCGTGCAATACCTACCCTATCCAGGGGCGTCATTTTTGTTGGAGCAGGAAGAAATTGCCTTCAAGGATTTTTCGGAAGTTTTGTTTGTAGGAAAAAAATATTAAAAAGTTTTTAACTGCGAATACCCCCACTCGGTCATCAGTATTTATGGGAAAAAGCAGGCCCGTAGCTAGCGGGGGGGCTGGGGGGCTCCAGCCCCCCCACTAAAAATGTAAGCCCCCCCCCACTAAAATTTTAAATAAAATTAAAAAAAATAAATAAATAAAGGTAAATCTATATATATAAAAATGAATGTTTGTATGTATATATGTATGTCCTTTATGCATTGCTACACCATTCATCCGATCGTAATGAAATTTTCACACAACCTTGTGAGTCAAGGGGAATCAAATACAGAGAAAAAAATTTGAAATCCGTCACAAAATGAGCGGAGCGGAGCAGGTGAGCGAGCGGGAACTATATATATATATATTCGGGGGGTGATTAATAAAATTCAAAATCGGTAATTGCGTAATAAAATTCAAATTTAGGTTACGTAACAACGTTTGAAAGCTTCAAGCAAGATTTAGCCAAATTTATTTTATGTTTTATGGGCTAAAAGAAGTTAGGAAAGAATGAAAAAAAGAAAATGAGCGCGTGCGAGAACGGGAATGAGAGAGCAAGCATGAGCGAGAACGGGAGAGCAAGCGGGAACGGGAAAGCGACCGGGAACAGGAGAGCAAACGGGAGCGGAAAAGCGACCGATAACGGGAAAGCAAACGGGAGCGGGAAAGCAACCGGAGAAGGAAACCTGAGCGAGAGAGACAAACAGTAGAAAAACCTCTTAAAACCCCGGGCAACGCCGGGCACTCCGCTAGTTTAAATATAAAATTAATAATAATAATTTGCATGCCTGTAGAATGAATAATTGGTAAAACCCATACCAAAAAAAGAGCAAAAGTACAGATTAGCACGCTACGTGATTCTGTAATGAGTAATGAGCGATATAGTGTTCACCAGAGTGGAATCAGCTTTGTGCTGTTTATTTTAGCATGTTGGATGGTATATTAGGAGAGTTGATGGAGAGCTTTGTTGATAGTTATTTAAGTTATTCTAAAGGTTTGACTTGTGCAGTGTCTGTCCTTTTACCAACATCAGACAAGTTTTTAGATGTCAACGACCTTAAACCGTTGACGCAACTGCTAAAACAAGACAGGCATGACGATGTTGAAAAATATATTGCAGACGAGGCTCTCATTACATGTAGGTTTCTAAAAAACAAATTTTAACCAGGCTACAGTCTCCAGGAAATGATGGATTTTATGTTGGACTATAAAGATGCATTTCCTACTCTTAATTGGCACTATTCAGCTGCAATGACTCTCGGCATCTCGATTGCCACTTGTGAAAATTCCTTTTATTGTCTAACACGAGTACTACGACCACAGAGAAGACCAATGTCCCATGAGAGAAAAAGCAAACAAGTACTTCTGGCATTTGAAAAATCGCTCTGTAAAACAATTGATATGGATACCTATCAAATACCAAGAATGCAATAAAATAAAATCGGATTCAAATAATTGTCTTGACAATGATCAAACCATATTATAATGAAATTGACTTTTTAGTTTAGTTTCTCATTTCAAGCTACTACACATCCATTCATGTTTTACACATGAAAATTGTCATGAGTTTCATAATCAGTGCTTGAACGTAGTCTTACAATATTATAATAACTTTAATCTTACAGTTTTAGAACAGAGAAAGAAGCTAATTCAGCTTAGCTGACAAACTTTGGCTTTTGATTTTTGAATGACTCTCAATTATTCAAACTATTTTCGTAATTTAGTATTTTTTAGTGCTAGTCTGACACTGCAATACTATTAACCTCAATATTCTGAACTGAATAATTCAAAGAAACAATTTAAAGCTTACTGTCAAACTACACAATCTTTTCAACAATATAAGTTTAATAATAGACTTGATATATAATCTAATCTTCTATTTAGATTGTTTAGAAACTGATGACAAGTTTTATGGGTAACACATGAATGGATGTTTAGTAAGTATAAGTAACTTAAAATGAGAAAGTAAACTAAATAGTACATTTTTTGTCAAATGCTACAAAATGCTTTGGCTAATCTCCTTATCGCGAGGGGCTTCGCACCTGCGGCGCTCGCGCTCAGGCTTCTTCGGTGCCTTCGTTCGTCAGTAGCCCCCCTACTAATTTTCATAGCCCCCCCACTCACTAAATCCTGCCTACGGGCCTGGGAAAAAGTGTATAAGTTTTTGGATTTTTTAAATATCTATCAAAGCTAGGTGCTAGGTTAGCTGAGTTGGTAGAATGTGAAAGCTTCACCATCGACAGTGAGTGCACTGCCTAGTAGCCCATGTCGACGGAAAACTTAGCGGGTAAAATCGTTCTCTCCGTTACGACAAATCGAAATTGTGCTACAAAATCAGGCTTTAATTCTGCTACAGTGCTTTATTAGTGAATGTAGAATATTGGTTAGCAAAAATTCATAACACCATAGTGATATAAAATTCTGTAAATTCGTTTTGTATAAGCACGAGGTGGGACAGTTTGTAATGACTGCACATACCAACTGCCTGGCAGTGGCGTAGCTAGGCTATTTGGTTCCCGGGGCAAAGTCTAACAATGCGCCACTAGAAATTCCCATTTGTCAAGTTTTTCTCCAAAAATAGCTGATGACCGGGGGGAGTAATAGTAAGTACTTTTCTCAAATTTTTTTGAAAACCTTATACACTTTTGTCTCCACTAATATTCCGCCCTCCTTTGGTTGGCGCCCCTTAGCCAACAGTTTCCCAGGGCAGCTGTCCTCCTGCTCCCGTGGCTACGTCACTGCTGCGTTGAATTTTTCCGGAAAGCAAAAATGTAAATAATATAATTACTATAATATGTTTTAATGCGTCTGAACAGACTAAAAGAAGGTTCGGCATAACAAGATGTGGCGGGAATTGTGGTCAAATTATTAATCATTTGATTGAAAACTGGCAGCACAACATGAAGGTCATTGTTGTAAAGAGTTTAAATAACATCGCCGACATCCTACATCGTTGTTGGGAATTTGCTCAGTGTCTGCTGGAATTTTTCGAAGCATTGGTGTAAAGGTTTGCTCAGACCCAGCCTGAACTATCTTTATGTGGTTTATTTTATATATGGATCAAATTCTCTATTATTTAGAAACTTCGTCTAGACAGCCAACCATCCAATGTGTTTTTACGATAATAGTTCTTAAATTTATTTAAATTTCAAAGACCTTTCTTCGAATTTTTTACCTATTTTGTGTAAAATTTCTAGACTGTTTTGCCCAAATTTTAAGTCAATTTAGCCCGAATATTTGAACATTTTCTTTCAAAACGGAAAGGAGCTGGTACCCCTCCGCCCCCAGCTATTACCATTGAGGACAAGAGGGTGAAGCTTCCAGCCAGGCAACTGGGGTTGCACCGCCACACTACACACTCGATCTACTTAAAGAAGAGAATACAGTGCAGTGGAGCCCTTGCCCTAAGCGGTTTAAAAACAATAAAAAGTTACTCAATGTTTTAGTATTTTTGTTTAATTGTTTTTTCAATGAGCCAAATAAAATGCAAAAATAACAAGATTTTGTTTTTGTATGTAATTTATTATTTTAAAACATCCGTGTTCTAAATGTAAGTTTAATTCATGCATTATTATAGTTTTTAAAAATTATTGCAATTAATGTTACTTTGAAAATAGAATGAAAACTTTATGCTCTCAGTTTCCATAGAAATATTAATAATCTTGCGACAAGTGTTTTACCCATAATATCTATGCACTACTAATTTACCGCTGGGCTACCAAGCAATTTCTAGTTTGTTTGAAAATGTCGTTGGTAAGTACAGTGCCGGTTTTTATTTCTTTAGCTTTTTAAAAATTATTTTTTAAGTGATATACTTTCATTTACAGCCAGTTTCACAGAAAGTTCAAGAAGTGCGTGAAGTAACGAGAATTGAGCGAGTCGGTAAGTACAAGATAATGTCTAATTAATTTATAATTTGCTATTTAATTAATCTAGGTATTCTTTCACTTTTAGAGGAATGAATTATTTTTGCAACTAAACAAAAAAAAATACTGAAACAGGTAAAGATTCACATTAACGGCACCCTTTTTCTGCTAAAACAGTGGCGAGACTTATTATATAAGAGAAAGTTTTACCAGAATGAAAGCAAAAAAAATTGTCATAAATTAAACTTTTAAAAAAGTTCCAATCAAGGAACTATTTACATTGCAGTTGTGAGTGACAAGGTAAGCTGAGGAACAAATGAATTGAAATAAAGAACTAAGAAACAGTTTTTATTATTAATTCATTAGAAAATAATTACAACTTTTAAAAATAACTTTAACACCTAGCAAAGCATACATTTTCTGCTCGCTGACTCATAGCAGTTTATATAAAGTCATCAATTTAGCAAATATTTTAATAAAATTAAATTTAAAAAATATATACTTGTAATACTAATCCTTATTTGTTATAGTTTAGGGAACAGTTTGTATCATGGAAACACTCCATGCCAATCCGAAACCCACACTCTTGTCACTGTTTATTTAAACACAAAATTTAAGTTTTCATCATATTCAGTAGTACTCCCCATTACAAGCTCGAAGATGTTACAAAAATCCGGTAGTAAAAAGTGGGGGTCTTGAATGGGGACAACCAAATGTCAAATGTAAAGCAATTGTCAGAAAAAAATGGTCAGGAATGCGAGATAGTCGTAAATGGGGAGGTCGGAGGTCGGGAGATCTATTCTCATTTGCACTAAAAGTAAAGTTAAATAATTAAAAGTTGAAAAAGAAATATTAAAAATTGGTCGGTGCAATTGGCAGTATGCACCAAAAGCTGCAAGCTCACTGTAAATTGAGTGCCAAAAACGTTGAAAATTGCATCTGCGACTGATTTTCTTCCATCCTTAGCTAACTATGTAACATTTATTCTATGGCCGAATGTCACAGTCACGTGAAAAATCTTCTCTAACCCCTGTTCTTCAGGGGAATACAGGGTGTACTCAA
This sequence comes from Erpobdella octoculata, assembly GCA_963978895.1. Lineage (NCBI taxonomy): Eukaryota > Metazoa > Annelida > Clitellata > Hirudinida > Erpobdellidae > Erpobdella > Erpobdella octoculata. The sequence goes on from OZ022246.1 coordinate 20,711,622, forward strand.
GCTAATAATAGGTAAATAATAGACCTTATTGGTATAGGAAGTATTTTAAAGTAGTTTCTACATTATTTTCAATCAATCAAAGATGATATTTATAGAGCACCTTCTACAATTACATGGAAAACTATTAGGTTTTTTTTAAGAGATTTCGCGACGTACTGTCAGTAGCTGTTTGTGTTATACTTTGAAAATTTGCTTCAAATAAAACTGTAGAGTTTAAAAAAATAATACAAGAAATTTGTTTAACTTTTCAACACCACTTTTAACATTTTCTGCTCACCATTCAAGAGTTACCTTGAAAATATTTAACTGCTCAAAAGTTTATAATAAATATTTTTGTAATACAGATTTGGAATCTTAAATTGTTGAGCAACACCTATGTTGAATTTGTTGGTTTTTGAGGTGCTCGTTTCTATGGCTTTACTATAAATCAATTTCTTATCTTGTGTCAGAGCATTTTTTATCTTGCAAACACCTTGTACAAACCACCAATTAATTTAATATTTTATAACTTCTTCGATTGTAAATATTTGTAACTCTTCTTTATTATTGCCTCCCAAAGAAGCAATAAATAGTCTTTCTCTGTTACAAAACATCTTTAAAACATTTTATTTGGTGTTTTAGGACTGCATTTAATTGCCATATAATTTGCTTGAGTTCTTGGAGATTAACAAAATTCATTTCCCTAAACTAAAAGATTATCTTAATCTATTTTGAAGTTCTTGACCAACACATGTTTTTGATAAACAGGGGCACATAGCCATATTCGAGGGCTTGGATTGGACGATGCTCTGGAAGCAAGAAATGTATCTCAGGGCATGGTAGGGCAGACGTCGGCTCGCAGAGCTGCAGGCATTATTTTGGAAATGATCAAAGAAGGAAAAATCGCTGGAAGGGCAATTCTAATAGCTGGTCACCCAGGAACGGGAAAGACAGCCATCGCCATGGGGATGGCACAGGCACTGGGTTCGGATACTCCGTTCACTTCAATGGCTGGTAGTGAAATTTTTTCTCTTGAAATGAGCAAAACTGAAGCTCTAACTCAAGCCTTCAGAAAATCTATAGGAGTTCGAATCAAGTTAGTGTGAAATTTTTTTATTGGTTCGTTAATGAATTCTGTAAATAATCATCTAAAATGCTTGATTTTGATGCTGTCCTGTTTTGAAATAATGATGAATAGCATATAACTTATTGAAATTCTTGCATTTTTCATGCTTTATATCTTTTGAACTCTCAATTATTTAAATTCTTGCATTTTTATGCTTTGACAAGTTTTATTATTTTACAATGTTTTGTTAAAAAACTACCAGGGAAGAAACAGAGATAATTGAAGCTGAGGTAGTTGAAATCCAAGTTGATCGACCTGCAACGGGAACGGTAATTTGTTTATATTTTTTATTTGTATTTCATGTTAGCTCGTGATTTTTTAAAACCGTTGCTCTTCCAGGGTGCCAAAGTCGGTAAGTTGACAGTCAAAACAACGGATATGGAGACGGTTTATGACATGGGACAGAAAATGATTGAATCATTAACAAAAGAAAAAGTCCAAGCAGGGTAAGCTATTCGGAACGGCCAGTGTATTTAATTAAAATTTGACTTTTATAATTGTACCTGATGTTATATACCAAGATGTTTTTTTGTAGAGATATCATCACAATCGATAAGGCAATCGGAAAAATCACCAAACTCGGCCGATCGTTCACGAGGGCCAGAGACTACGACGCGATGTCATCCAGTGTAGGAGGCTTTTTTAAACTGATTGATTCCATTATGTATTAAAACCTCATTTTTTTCAGGTTTCTTAGTGAGCATTTTGTTTATGTTTTGTAGACAAAATTTGTTCAATGTCCAGAAGGTGAGTTGCAGAAGAGAAAGGAAGTCGTTCACACTGTTAGCTTGCACGAGATTGATGTCATCAACAGCAGGACGCAAGGATTCCTTGCATTGTTTTCTGGCGATGTTGGAGAGATAAAGAGCGAAGTGAGAGAGCAGATTAATGCTAAAGTGGCAGAGTGGAGAGAAGAGGGCAAAGCTGAAATAGTACCTGGGGTAAATGTTTTTAATTTTGATCATTCATGATTATTGTACATCTAGATAAGGATTGCATGTAACTAATCAATCTGTTCCAGGTCTTATTCATCGATGAAGTACACATGCTTGATATCGAGTGTTTCTCGTTCCTCAATCGCGCCCTGGAAAGCGACATGGCTCCGATACTCATAGTGGCTACCAACAGAGGAATCACACAGTTAGTAATTATAGTAAAATGTTAGCTGAGCTTTTGCGAACATAACGGTTTTATTGTCTCTCTTAGAATAAGAGGTACACAGTACAAAAGTCCTCACGGTGTTCCAATAGATCTTTTAGATCGTTTGCTCATCATTTCTACATCGCCTTATGAAGAACAAGAAATCAGAGAAATATTGAAAATTCGGTCAGCTTTTCATTTATTATCCACATTTAATAATCGTAATTGTTTGTATGTTTGTTATTTATTAATTTAATAATCGTAATTGTTTTTATGTTCGTTGTTAGATGTCAACCGACTAAGCATTGTTTTACGCATAAACTTTTAAGGGGGCGAATGCATGTAGGTCAAGGAAATTATACTTAATAGTTCTGTTATTCGGTAGAACCTATTTTAAACTCTATCACGTTTACCCAATACTTAAAATGTATACCTGGTAGACTGATGACATGCCATTTTATTGAGATAGTAATCAATATTTTGTACCAACAGGTGTGAGGAAGAGGATGTTGAAATGTCTGACGATGCTTTGACGGTGCTTACTAAAATGAGTAAAGATACTTCACTGCGATATGCAATTCAACTCATCACGGCTGCTAATTTGGTGTGTCGCAAAAGAAAAGTTAGTTTATTCTCCGATTTTACGAGCTGATCATTTCCGAATGTAGGTTGTAACATTGTTCCAACTTACTTTCCAGGCAACCGAAGTAGCGATAGAGGATGTCAAGAGAGTTTACAATTTGTTCTTGGATGAAGGTCGCTCTGAAGGATACTTGAAGGAGTTTCAACAAGACTATATGTTTAATGAGACTGGTTAGTATTACTTACTTAGTAGGCTCTCGTGATAAAATTAATGCATTTATAATTAATCTTTTCTCAGGTGCTGGAGATGAAATGGATGTGAATTGAATAACCAATATTAAGACAGTCTACTTTTGTTTGTGAAGTGTTATACATTTGTTAAGATAAATTCCAGACTTTTCATTTCATGTTTTTTTATTTTAAATAAAAAAAAAGAAGTGCATAAAATGTTCATCTCAATAAATAAGCAAAGCAATTAAAACTTTATACAGAGATCTAGAAATAGCTCGAAAAGAAAGCGGCGTAATTATAAATCGAAAACAAGTAGCGGTGAGAAAAAGAAATTTAAAATGGTGTATACGCCCAGTTTAAGTGTATTATAAATTTTCCAAGAATCTACAATGGCAGTCAGTGTTTCTTCAGGGCATGAAAGACATCTCAAATTATAAATCTTTACAAAAGGAATTGGTCCACCTAAACTGTCAGTCAGGTGACCCCTGTATAGAATTGCATCATCTCTTTTAAGCTTTAACAGAACTTCTTTGAAAACACTAGGTGCGATGAGTTTAACAGTGGAACCATCTTCTGTGCGTGTGGTAACTTCGAAAGTGAACCTGCCCAGGTTTTCCGTGTGACACTTTCTTTCCTGCAAGTGATTGTATTTACAGACATCTACTTCTGCTTCAGATGGAAGAGTACTGCAGTCCTCATTATAATATTCTCCATATGTACATCTCAACCAGTTAGAGAGAATCGTTGGCATGAGGGTGATGATGTTCTCGGCTTGATTTTCTACCTGTTTAAGAGTAATCTCCTTGACAGTGCCAGTCCAATTTACTTTAGTTTGATATAGATGGTGACACTCAATCATGGTGTGGACTGCAAATGACGTCTTCCACCTCTCCTCCATGCAGTGCTTTTTATATAGCTCCCAAGGCAGGTAGTGAATCGGTTTTCCAGTATCATCGGGTACAACTATATAGACCAGTGGTACGGCTGACACCAACATTACTAGCGTGAGAATCATGTTGGTTTTAGATGATTTGTTGTCAAGACTGAAAGATCCAAATCTAAATCCTCCTTTAGACCAGTAAGCGAATAAAGCCACGGCAGCCAGAAGAGACAATGTTGTAAACAATTTCATCAATCCCGTCAGGGAAAAAAATCTCAAGACAGAAATAAACATTCCAACTAATAAAAGTGGGCTCAAAACCACGAGAGTTACCCAGCCACACGAAGCTCTCAGTAAGCCGAACCATGTGGTTTCTAAATAGAACATAACAAAGATTCTCCACCAGAAGAAACATATGAGATGTGGAATCATAATCTGATAGGTACCACGCCCAGACTTCTGCATAGCCATTCTTATAAATATAAAAGGAACTATAAGGTAGGCTATCGACGGTAGTCCTAGATTGAAATGAAAGTCCGGTAAAATCTCCCAAGAAACTCCACTCAATGCTATAAAGTTCAAAACACTATGTAAAACTGGTATTCTCGGCATGTTTTCGACTACGGCAGGAAGAGTGGACACGTTGTCGAGAAGGATGGATATTATTGCCAGATGATCGTAATTATCACTCAACGCAAACCAGCAAGCGACCGTTATTACTAGACTGACGCAAGTAATTTCGCCACAAGGGATCCATGTTTTGTCGGCAGTCACGAAGAAAACGATCACTAAAGGAAGAGTCAAAAAGAAGCTAATGTATGGAGAGAGGGACGACCAGCTGTATGCCGATTCTGCGCTCTCTTGTATGAAAGTTTCGCTGAATCTATCGAGCATGTCGGCCAATACTTTCACGTCGCTCAGTTTTCTCCTCGAGTAGAACATCTGCATTGTCCAGATGACGACCAGCGTAAATGAAATGTAGAAACCGATTAGAGGTGTTATCCACTTGAACGCATCGACTGAGACAAGACTGAATACGAAGAGAATGACAAGCATGTAGACTTGCTGGACAGGAATCAGGGTTTTCAGCCATAACATCCCTTGCGTCCCAGCAGTTTCTATGATGTTATCTAACACCCATGTGATTTTTGGTCCAGGATTAGCAAAAATCTACAGAGATAAACAAATTGAAATAATCTAATCTTGTTCAAAAATAGTCATATCAATTAAAAAATTACCTTCTTTATCCATGGGAGATTATTAGAAGATTCTTGGTCGATATCAGAACGCATTATGGAGCTCAATGACCAACCGGTTTTGCCTTGAAGCTGAGCCATGACTCTGCCAACGAAAGCTTCTTCTGTCAAGCCATTCTTCACAGCTAAATAAGAATTGGAAAATTTTGATATTTTCCTACCCATTTCAGTAAAAAGTTTACACATTTCATTTAAAATTAGTGATTACAACCTTTTTCTAACAACTTTCGCTCGAACTTGTTATTAGATATTTCAGCAACACGTTCCTTGTACTCTTCTTTAGTTAAGCTCTTCTTTTCCAAGCAAATTCTACGAAAAAGTTTGCTGGCAGCTGCTCTGCCTCTTTTTTCCCAAGTGCTCGTCCTGACGCACCATCTGATGTCATCTACATTCTTATCAACAACACCTGAAAAAATTATTATACTTGTCTTGTTACTCGTTACATAACGTTTATTTTTCATCTATTGGGTTTTGCTGCATAAAATAAGTATATGGAGGTATATATATATAACCCTGCTCATGTTGCATACAACAGTTATAATTCATTATGATTGCTACGATCATAGTGTTTTACTGACAGTACTGTGCCAAATTTACCAATAGCTAATTAGCCAGCTTCACAAAATCTTCTCAGCTAAAAACTCTGAAAAAACACAGTTGTAATTTTATAGACATTCTCCTAATCCCCTTCAGGGACATATATGTAAATAAATCATTCTAAACTATTCTACCTTATTGGTTCAAAAAGATTTGTAACATATTTTCCGTACAATTTTCAAATTTTTCAGTCGTTATTGATGTGATTTCATCTTGCATGGTCAAAAGCCATTTGTTCTATTAATTATGCAAATCATATTAAATACATAAAAAATATAAAATAGTAGCAAGGATGGCCGACGTAGCTCGGGTGTTTTTTTAGGTGGATTTTTCTCGTTTTTTTGAAAGTACCACATATGAGTCACAACAACTTACCAATATTTTCACTTAAACAGAGTTTCAAAAGCTCTGTTGCTTCTTCATTTCCACTTCTTGATGACTTAACAAGCCACTTGACTGCTTCAATGGCTGTCTCACCATCAGCTTTGCCAACTCTTGCCTCCTCCAAAAGCTTTTTTCCAAGTTTAAGTTGGTATTTTTCATCATTTGTGTCTTTAGATTCTTCAGAAACATCTTCAAAATATGCAAAAAAATAAATAAGCAACCCACTAAATAACATTAAACTAAATTATTAATTTGAACCCTACTAGTCAGTCATAACTAATATATAAAAAATTATTATAAATAAAACTAATGAGGATGGTTCAGGTCACGGTAATCATGTACAATAGGTCCAGTAGTTATTTTCGGTGTTTTTAATTATTTTTTTAATATAAAATTAATATAATTAGAAACAGAATAAAATTACCAATCGGATGATCCAAATAATGTCTTGAAAATATAATTAAAGAAGAAGTTAATGACAGAAAACCGCCAGGTAGTAGGAAAAACTAGGTTCATAAACAGTAAAACTAACTAAAGGCGAAGCGAAATGAAATGTCAAATAAATTAGTTGTCAAATACATTTATTGTGCGAGTTTTTATAAAACAATTTAAAAAAAAATTACTTATTTTTAAAAAAAAGTATGAATTAATTTGTATGCCTTAATTGAAAACTATCGCGTTTAACATTCTATGAAGAACAGTTCGGACTTGAATAAACTTAAATTTTTTTTGCAAATAATGTTATTTTGACTGCGTGATTACTATTTCTTGTGTTACTTTTGCTAATAATATTTTTTTAAGCGCTGTAAGTATTTCTTGTCTGCGCTATAAATAGTAATTTCTGTTTGACTTCGCTATTCATAATTTCATAGTTTTTGTTGCTGTTCTCTTGCGCGTTTCGTGAGTTTTCCGAGAAAATTTTATTATCAAAAATTAATAAACTGCTTGGATCATTAAATTGGAGTTATTATTGTGATTACAAATATATAATTATTATTGCGGGAAAATAATTAAAAACACCGAAAATAACTACTGGACCTATTGTACATGATTACCCAGGTCACTTCAGGTTCTCAAAAACAATGTTTAGACTACTTTAGACAATGAGAAACATTAATCGATTAATCAATAATAAATCGATAACATTAACATAATAAAAAATTAATCCATCGGACCATATATATAGAATATAGAATAGAATATATATATATATATATTCTATATATATGCATCGGACGTCCAAAACCACTTGAAAGCGGATTGTTGTCCTTCATAAATAGCAATGCAAGGGTATTTCTCCACTAAACACTAAATTACTTAAAACGCAAACTTATTATCCATAGTACCATTAATATCATCTTTCAATAACTGCAAAACAATCTCACCTGCCATATTAAGATGTTATTAGAAGAACAGCTCAGAGCTCAATAGTAACCTAACAACCTGAAGTTAAAAATAAACTAAAAAAACTCCAAAGTTATTAATAGATACAATAGCTCAGTGTAATGTAATGCGAATTGATATAGCGTTTGCTACATAGAATAGTGGTTCGGGACATCATTTCTGCAAAACCTTGGGGGGAAGCAACTCGCTCTCAGGGCCCACCAATTTTTTATTTTTGAAACCCTCTTTTAATTTTTCTTGCTAAAAAAAAGCTGATGACCAGGGTGGGGGGGGAGGGGTAGTCAGAGGAACTTTTCCAAAAAATGTCTACGTACTATATGACCCACATATCCATAAAAAAAACCTACTCAAATCTCAAAAGCTTCCACTTTACACTTCTGAGCGCATTTCTGGAGTCCCACATCCACCTTTTGGGGGCCCAAAACTACGTCAGGGGCCCACTCAAAAGTCAGGAGAGTCGATGGCCCCCCCTGCTTCCACCAATTGACGTTCTTAGCAGAAGCTGTCTCGGAAACACTTAACAGGAAACATAAGTCACTGTTTCCCTGTTCGAACAGTTCATGGCCGAGCGCTATTGCACGCCACGGAATAGCGCTATACAAATGATAAATTGATTGATTGATGCAAGCAAGTTGAATAATATAAACTTTACATTTCTCAGTCTCAGATTAGATTGTAACTAGTGTGTAAAGAAAGATCGCGAATCTTTCTTTATACAGAAATGTGTTAATGATGGGAACAAGATATAGAAACGACGACCTTTGATCAATACATCAATTCCTATTTATTTTATAGCGCTATTTACGTGACGTGCAATAGCACTCGGTCATAAACTGATAGAACAGAAATGTTTTAAGTCAACGACGAAAAACAGTGAGTGAAGTAGAGTTAGTAAGAGATGCATGAAGAGAGTTCCAGAGAAAAGGACCAGAGTAGGAAAAAAGCGATTAGACCACCCCAGTAGCGTAGCGTGAGTGTGATCTGCCACGGGTGACACTTTCGAGGAGGGGTGGCAGAAAAGGTTTCGGGGCGAAAAATTTGGAAAAAAATATAAGTTTGATAGATTTTACACCCGGTCATCAACCATTTTTGGGACAAATTTTTACCCACTCCGGTCATCCACTTTTGAAAATAATTTTACCTTTCTCCGGTCATCAAATTTATAGGAGAAAAATATTAACCCAATCATTAGCTTTTTGAAGGTTCTTACACCGATTGACTGGTGAATTTCCCTGAAATTTCTGGAAAATGGAGATAACAGGTATCTTGGGTCGCAGTCAACCAGTGTATTTCTGGTGACCGGACCATCCCCTAAAGAAAATTTTTAGAAAATGGAGACAGCAGGTATTCTAGGTTAGTATCACATCTGTCGATAAATCATTAAGTAAGACAATTTCAGATCTATGTGGGTCATTTTATATTGTCGCAAACAGAGGCAACATTTTTAAGAGCAAACTTAACCGGAGTTCATTAGGAGGGGTCAAGAGTCGAGATCAAAAAGGATTAGTCATAAAAGTAATGTGTTTTTAGCTCTCAGGAACGTATAAGGAATCAGCAAATATAAATTCCCACGCATAACATTTTAAAAAACGTGAAACATTCTACAGTGTTAAACAATGAATTTATATTGATATAGCAGATTAAATTTTCTTGTCATAGCAAAATTTGCATAACAAATAATATCCCCCGTAACTCTCACCCAACAAACTGTTAGGTACTGCAATATTAAATCTTTTCTAGGGTTTCCTACTTCGATCTACTGTTTTAAAAAGAAAAAAACGTGTAGTTAAGAAAATTATAGGAAATAGAAAGAAATAAAAGAACAAAAGAAAACGACTGAAGAAGCAGAAGAGATTGGGATTTTGGACCTTACTTTGCTTCATTGTGACTCATGTTCAGGTCCAGTCTGGGTTCACCTGGCTAACTGGCGCTTGACATGTAGGTCAAAGCGCTTGGTAGGTCAAAGTCGGGAACGTTATTACAACAAAATTATGGGAGGGCAAGATATTAAAAAGGTTCAAATAGTTTTTAAAAATAAAATCTATTTAGGATTCACTTCCCCTCAGGAACTTGCAGCTATTGGTTATCAATTTTTTTGCCAATTTGATTGAGAAATAAGATTTTTTGTTATCGACGAGCTGGTCTTAACACCAAACTTGCACCCAATTGTTTCGGTTTGAGATGACACTATCCAGTCTTCTGTACTCTGTTTCATTTCAGTAATAAAATTGTCATGTTTTTTCGATATTTCAGGTAGCCAGATGGGTTATTTTCTATTTACTGTCGTGCTGTAGATAAATTCCTTTTGTTCTATTTTAGAACTGAAAGAATGTTGCAATAAATAATAATTGAAACTGAGTCATTAACACTTGACACACTACTTTAGCAATTTTGTGTCAAATAAAAGTTTTTCAATTAATTTTGTTTTGCTATGTTTTAAATTAAACGCTGGCTTCATTGATTAACTACTAAATAGAACTAGAACGCTGCCGTTTCATGGTTCTAGCGAAGTATAAATTCATAAAATTTTTATTTTGACCAGAACTGCTGCTTAAATGTAGTTATTTAAAGCATACCGAAGTTAAATAATTATAGCACGTTCTCTATTTGAAAGTTTGTCGTCAATGATGAATATTACATCCCCTCTTTCGGGAGAGAGATAAAAATGTATAAAGTGTTAAGTAAGAAGTTTATAGCAATTGTAGTTTTGTCTAATTATCATCTGTCGTTGACGCTTCTTTACAGCTAGGCAAACATCTAAAACATCCAATTATGGAATGACTCATCACGGTTATATGAATATTTATCTTACTATAGTTTGTTTGAACTTTAGAGTATGTCGGAATTTAAACGATATTTACCAGGGTTTCACGGTTCGGAAAACCCTGAGTCGATCAGTCACGAAACAATGAGATGGCCAGAAACTTCCTGAATTACTCGTCTTAAATAGAACACAATAATCAAATAAAATTTTGTTTCTTTTGTCCTCCTTGAGACGAGAACAGCGTTTTTAGGCTGCCTTTGTAGTATTTATTAGCGTACATGCCCCATCTAAAGGCTTTATTTACTTGAATTTTTACTTCAGATGTAGATATAAATCATATTACAACTAAGTAAACGACTCCAAGTTGTCTTGCTGACTAAACTACTAAACAATCACAAACTTCGTCTTCACTCGGTATTAAACTCGATTAAAATAATCTTGAAACGATATTGCTCAGCTGAGAAAAAAATAACACTGGCTAAACTTAAATCTCGACAACCATTCAAGTTTTAAGTGTCTGAAACTACATAGTTGGGCTTTGTGTCTGTGACGTCCACACGTCCTCATTTAGGAGCGTGTGTATGTGTGTACCTATTTACTGCTTACTTGCTCTGCGTCAAAGCTCGAGCAGTCTACAAAAGGTAAGCAGAATTCTAACTTCCTAATTGTAAGTACCTACCTACTAATACTGCGTGAGAACAGTTGATTAATTGAGTTTCTCTTTAGAGATAATGTTGAAAATATAATAAATAATTAGTTTTATCGTTGAACTTAGCCTAGAAACATTAAGTACTGGCAAAGCCATTATTGGTAAAAAAAAGAAGATATTAGGAAACAGCACTCAAAACAATGAATAATCTACCAGCACAAGGTACTTCAAAGTTACATTTTATAGGAAAGGAATAAGTTATTAGTTTATGTATAATGCTTTTTTTAAATCTGCATGTTCGTCAAACACAGCTCCACTTAAAGTCGAGGAGTTAGAAAAAAAACTTCAAGAAACGGAAGAAAAGTTGAACGTTTTACAAAATGGTTTGGCCGAATTGTTTTTTTTTTCAAAGAATTTGTTTCATTATTTCTTGCAATAAATAGCACAGTCAGCTGAATTTTACAAGAAATTTTTTCATTCGTTAATGCGGTAATTTTTTTTTCTTCTTTTAAGTTCTTGAACCAGCATTGGTGGAGTTTGGCGATCTTAATGACCAGCTTGAATCCGAACAGCAGAACAGAAGACAAGCAGAATGTCTCGCTTTAAAAGTAAAGTTTTGTTTTGCTTTCCCGTCATTTCAAATAAAATTTTACAATGCTGTAAAGGTAGTAGAAGTAGTGGCGGAATTGGCAAAAGCGGCAGCAGCCGTGGCACTGGCAACAGCTGTAGTGATGGTAGTAGTAGTAGTAGTAGTAGTAGTAGTAGTAGTAGTAGTAGTAGTAGTAGTAGTAGTAGTTGTAGTAGTTGTAGTAGTAGTAGTGGTAGTAGTAGTAGTAGTAGTAGTAGTATTAGTAGTAGTAGTAGTAGTAGTGGTGGTGGTGGTGGTGGTGGTGGTGGTGGTGGTGGTGGTGGTGGTGGTGGTAGTAGTAGTAGTAGTCGTTTGCAAACTGGAAAAAAAAATTCATTCAAAGGGATTCATCACAAAAGTAGAACCACGAATTAGAACCAAATTGGCTTGAAAATTCCGGACCTTTATGCATGGAAGGATCACCAATACTTTTTATGCGACGTTTCTGTTGTTTCTGATCTAGCAAACCTAAATGAGGAACATGACAGGAAAATCAGAAAGTACGATATCAGGGACGTCCACGCATGGATGAAAGAAAACAACCCAGGTCAGGCTCTCAACTTAAAGCCTGTCATTACAGCTTTTGTGTGCAATTGGAGGGGGGTGATGTCAGAGAAGTCCTACAAGTTTTGGACTAGTTTTAGTGTCGGGAATTTTTTTTGACTTGCTATATGTTCTCAGTGTTATTAAATACTTACAATATTTGGAAATTCTTTAAATGTACTTGGAGAGTTGGTCGGCGACGCAACAAATTGAAGAATGTTGGAAAACGTTGAAATAATTTTTTGCATGAAATTGTATGTTTTACCAAGTGTAGAAATTTTATGGTTCAGATTTATAATCGTCTCGGGGAAATCTCAGCGCCACGTGGGGACGTGAAATATTTTTGTCGTGTTTATAGGACATTTTATTCTTATGTTTATTTTTTCCTGACTTTAAATTATTGGATTTATTAAATCTGAGAAAATAAATGATTGAACAGTAGTAGTAGTAGTAGTAGTAGTAGTAGTAGTAGTAGTAGTAGTAGTAGTAGTAGTAGTAGTAGTAGTAGTAGTAGTAGTAGTAGTAGTAGTAGTAGTAGTAGTAGTAGTAGTAGTAGTAGTAGTAGTAGTAGTAGTAGTAGTAGTAGTAGTAGTAGTAGTAGTAGTAGTAGTAGTAGTAGTAGTAGTAGTAGTAGTAGTAGTAGTAGTAGTAGTAGTAGTAGTAGTAGTAGTAGTAGTAGTAGTAGTAGTAGTAGTAGTAGTAGTAGTAGTAGTAGTAGTAGTAGTAGTAGTAGTAGTAGTAGTAGTAGTAGTAGTAGTAGTAGTAGTAGTAGTAGTAGTAGTAGTAGTAGTAGTAGTAGTAGTAGTAGTAGTAGTAGTAGTAGTAGTAGTAGTAGTAGTAGTAGTAGTAGTAGTAGTAGTAGTAGTAGTAGTAGTAGTAGTAGTAGTAGTAGTAGTAGTAGTAGTTGTAGTAGTAGTAGTAGTGGTAGCTGTAGTAGTAGTAGTAGTAATTATTATTTAGTTGGTATCGTTTTTAATTATATGGTCTCATACCGCAACCAAACGTTTATGACCCTGACAATAAGTGTAGGAAGGCTTCAAACCGAAGAGATTGTTAATTTTAAGCAATAAAAGCTCCGGTAAAGCTCTGAAATAGCTAAGCAATAAATGCACACTACGGGGGAATTTAAACTATTAATATTTCTGTTTCATAAAAAAGTTCATCATTGCTGATAATTTTGCTGATGCGGCCAATACTGTTTGCCCCACTAAGCTTTCAAAGAAACTCATTTGACTGTTGTTTTCATCATCATGATCATCATCATCATCATCGTCGTCGTCGTCTTTGTCGTCCTCATCGTCATCGTCATCGTCATCGTCATCGTCATCGTCATCGTCATCGTCATCGTCATCGTCATCGTCGTCGTCGTCATCGTCATCGTCATCGTCATCGTCATCGTCATCGTAATCGTCATCGTCATCATCGTCAGCTGTCACTTAGATTCGTTGTCACGGTAACCGTCATAATCATTACCGTTATCGTTTAGTATGAAAAAGACAACAAGAAATTAAAAAGGCAAAGTCAGATGTTGATGCTCAAACTGGGGAAGTTCGATTTGAGTGACATCAACATAGATGAAGAAACACCCGATGAGTCAATATCAGATGATTGTAAGACAAACACAGGTTTAAAATTGAATTATAATTGGAAATAATTTCTCATAATTCATCATTACTTACATAGTGTTTAATTTAATAAAAACAATTTTTTTTAAAAGGAATAGCAAATAACGAATTGTCGAAAGGTTTGAGTTCTTTAGAAAGCGAAAATTCTAGACTCTGTTTTGAAATAGAACAGTTGAGATGTCAGGTGATTTATCGAGTTTTTTTTATCACAAAATGACATAAAAACTTTTTTTTTGTTATTCAATCGGAAAATTCCATAAATATTTTAATTTTTAATTTACTGACAGAATAAAGAAATTAAGAATAAACTTTCAACGTCGATGAAAAGAAACGAAGAATTGGAAGTTGTAATCAACACTTTCAAAAGAAGTATTACAATTTTTCAGTTTATGTGTCAGTTTCATAGCTGTTGAGAATGTCGCGTTTGTTGTATTTCAACATCAATTCAACATTTGTTACATTTTAACATCAATTCAACATTTGTTGCATTTCAACATCAATTCAACATTTCTTACATTTCCGCATCAATTCAACATTTGTTACATTTGAACATCAATAACATTTGTTAAATAGTAATATCAACGGCATTTGGTAAATTTTAGTTTCAATTTAATATTTGTTATATTCAACGTTACATTTGTTACATTCCAGCATCAATTAAACATTCGTTACATTTTAGCATCAATTCAACATTCGTTACATTTCAACATCAATTCAACATTTGTTACATTTCAATATCAATTTAACATTTGTTACAATTCAACATTTGTTACAATTCAACACTTGTTACAATTCAACACTTGTTACAATTCAACATTCGTTACAATTCAACATTCGTTACAATTCAACATTTGTTACATTTCAACATCAATTCAACATTTGTTACATTTCAACATTTGTTACATTTCAACATTTGTTACATTTCAACATTTGTTACATTTCAACATTTGTTACATTTGCTACATTTCAACATTTGTTACCTCTTAGCATCAACTCTTGCACTCGGCGAGTTTGCAAAACTACAACAGCAAATGTGCGAAGAAACAATTTTAAAAGAGAAAGCTGAAGATTTCGCTCGCAAGGTATAAACTAACTACTACTTACTACTTTGTTAATAAAATTATCAAACTTTTATGGCGACTTCTTTCTGCTTAGCAAAGTTCAATTATTATATTGATTAATAAAATATTGTTTGTATTGTATTGTATTGTTATGTAGTGTTGTGTTTTTGCTTTGTAGTGTTGTTTTGGGTTTTGTTTTATTGTGTTGTGTTTTTTTATTGTAGTATTGTATTGTATTATATTCTTTTTTTCTTCTGATATTGCTAACCCTGAACAGTAAAATAAAAAAGTGGCATAATTACGTAACCAACTAGGCGACGAAACAAGTGTTAGCCTTTCCATAGAATTATCCTATATAGCAACTACAAATATATATTATATAAGAGTCAGTGGCTCGTTGTTGAGCTAATTATTCTGAAGTCTTCTAATGAGTATTGTCAAATAAGAAAGTTTTGCTATAACAAAAACTTGGAGGGGCTCTCGTATCATTGTTTGCGTAGTTGCAGTTGAGTTGATTGGTTATTAAGTATTCCAGTGTCCAAAAAGCACAACAGAAAAATAATCAGCATTTTCTTTATTTTATTTTAACAGCAAATTTATTTTATTTTTTTATAATAAAAATATAAAACTAACAAAGAATACATTATTTGCTTTTTTTATTTACAGCAAATTTTAAAATATTTTTTTTATCGCCGATAAAGTGAACGAAGTTAAATTTTAAAACTGATTATAGCTATATTTACTTCTCTAAATAGGTCTAAAACATTTCTGCCTTATATCATAAGTTTCATCATCACCATCATCATCATCATCATCACCATCATCATCATCATCATCATCGTCATCGTCATCGTCATCGTCATCGTCATCGTCATCGTCATCGTCATCGTCATCGTCATCGTCATCGTCATCGTCATCGTCATCGTCATCGTCATCGTCATCGTCGTCATCATCATCATCATCATCATCATCATCATCATCATCATCATCATCATCATCATCATCACCATCATCATCATCATCACCGCCATAATCCTCGCCATGAATTTCTTTGAGCAATTTAATATATAGGCTCAGATGAGATTAGCACAAAATTTCAATAGAACATTGAGTTGTTCCGAAGCCTCACGTAGACAAATTTTAGGAACAAAAAAAAGGGTTATGTGAGAATTGGGAAACTGTGGAAAATGTGTGACGGCTAAGCAAAACAAAATTGAGGTTGCAGGTAATAATTGAAAGAAGGTAGAAAATATGTTGGAAGTCTTTTGATGCCCGCTGAAGAGGTCAACAGCGTTGAGGCTTTTGCAAGTTACCTTATCTTGGTGCATGGAAAGGATGAACGTTTTGACGATTTATTTATTTTATTAAAAATAATGTTTGCAAAAAACTTAATTTTCATTTTGATAAAACGATGATTTTCACAACGATTTAGTGCGAATCGCGTCATAGGCAAGTGGCCCACCAGAGTGCCATCATGCTCAGCTCGTTGTCTTCAGATCAGAAACTCCTGAAGGCCTTATGTGACATCGAGGATCTTACGCGACAGCTTGACGAACTAAAAACAAAACACAAAAAAGAAGTAAACTTAAATTATTGTTTATTACTTTTATATACAAAATTTAAAATATTGAAATTTTTGAAAAAAACGTTAATAATATTTACTAGCAGTACCTGTCGCGGCTTCGCTCGCTTGAAATAATTTTTTTTAACCATGCACCATTGAGCTCTGCACAATTTTTTGAGACCTGGTCTGGCTCATTTCATAAGCAGAAAAATTAAGGCTCGGCCCGTTTCAAAGGCACAAAATTCCAGACCCAAACTGGTCTGTTTCATAAGCACAAAAGTCGAGGCCCGACCCGATCCGTGCTGAACTGAACCAAGCCAGTTTTAACGGGCACAAAACCTCAAAGCTCGTAAACTCATTTTTCAGAAAATAGTAAAACAGGAAAAGTAATTAGGAGAAGAATATGAATACTTAATTTCAAAGTTTTCACATTTTCAGTTTCTAAGTTTGTATGCAAATAATCCTTTTTCTACTCCATATTTGAGGCCCCGGAAGCCAAATTATCAAAAATCGGTAAAACACGTGGAACTTTATTATCAAATTTGTAGCATTTTCATTTTTAGTGGCAGTTATTTTGAAAAAAAAAAACAAAACAATATTTTCCACCCCACATTTGAGGTCCAGAAAACGAAATTTTCAAAA
>OZ022246.1:20733676-20751176 GCA_963978895.1 Erpobdella octoculata
CTTTCAGTTAATTATTGGTTTCATTTTTTGAGAAAGTTATGCATTTTAAATAATGTAAATGGTTTTAAATTAAATTATACAATTTTGACAAACAGTTTGATAAACAGTTTTACAATTTTTTTTAAAATTCATTTGTTTCAGTATTAAACTCTAAGCTCATTATTTAATGCTTTGTAGTCCTACTGGTTTCAAATCCCAAATGCTGTCCTGGTTACAAGTCACATCATCATTTTTTCGAAATATCTCTTAAAAAGAGATTTGTTGACCAAACCTCTATTTTTAGTGTGTCTATTTTTAATTTACAATTGTTTTTTAGTTCAACCTCGCACAAAATTGTGCTACAGTGAACGAAATTAAAATACTTTGGTGGTCTGAATGTAATGGACAACTGCACGATAAATATCCTCAGGCTCGTAAAAGCTTCAAAAATATAACAAAAAAAACTTAAATGTCTCCAAGTTTTATTATTCGCTGAAGTCAAATATAATATTTGTATGCAAAATATAACTTATGAAAATAATGTTCGTCTAATACAACAAAAGTAACATGAATGAAGTCACTAGGACAACTCAACACAATCTAGCAACACCTGGAAGTTATTCTTCCGCTTCACATGAATCAGCGTCAATGAAATTTTCTTGGAATACGTTTTCCTTTGAAGGGACGGATCAAAAAATTTTATTTTAAGCATAAAACTGAAAAATTCATGCTAGAGAAGACACATCTTTCAACTGGCAAATGTGATAGACGCGTTCTAGCAGCTGAGTTATACATCGATTTCAAACTGAGTATCACCTCACGTATATCAAATATGACAACACCAAAAAACCCTTCAGACGTAGGCAACAATCCAGGATTTCAGAACGAAAGCAAGTAATTCATCAAAATTAATCACCAGATTACTTTAAGTCTTGAATACCGCACTTTTATCTGCAGAGGAACCAAAAAAAAAACGTAAAACGCATTCGTATAATCTCGCGCAAGCACAAAAACATTTTGCGTGTCATCTGCAGAAATTAAAGTTTTTAAAGCTAAAAAAATTTTAAATGAAGTTTTCATTTGGCAAGTTCCGATCTGGAAGTATTTCAATCGACGGAGAGACATCAACGGAATGAATCTTCAGCAGTGTGAAATTGATACTCGTTAATAAACATAATTGAGACACACGTATTCTACAACAACTGCTTGCCACATCGGTGCTTAGTAATTTATATATTACGTGTATAATATATACATATATATATAAATTATATATTTATTCAGATATATATATATATATATATATATATATATATATATATATATATATATACGTAGAAATATTATAGAATTACGAAGATGATCCTGGAATGCCGAACAAGTCCCGCCCTCCAGACCTGTATCGCTTTTCCATCTCTCCCTTCATGACGACATCAGCGTCTTCAACGTCACTACTGTTTGGTCGTCTGCTGTTCATATGAGTAGAAGCTCTGTTTGAAACTGTATAAAAGAATCGATTGTTTGGCAGGCGATCTTGCTGCTGAGGATGCTGTCTTATCTCGATAGGTTTGAAATAGTTAAGCATCGGATCTTTGTAGGAGTTCAGTGACATCTTGCGCATCATCATCAGCTGGCTCGCCGAGCTTTCTTCGTAGCTGGGTGGAAATGGCTCCGTCAGCTGATGATGTATTTGGTGATTGTTCTGCTTTACGGCTGAAAAATAATCCCCGGCATGATGATATATATTAATGATTTACAAAGTAAGTTGAAAATTACAAACCTTCGAAAGCGCTTTCGTAATCAGTCTTATTCGTTTGGTCAAGGAAAGGTTTCGATTTTATCATATAAGTCTGACAAATTAATTTCTCTGAATTGCTGCCGAACATGGGAAGAGGAGGTGGCAGCTGTGGATGGCGCTGTTGATCGTACCTAAGCGTTGCTTGCTGGGCAGCTATGATGTTGGCCTTTCCCAGTCTGGCTGAGCCGTTTGGAGCTGGCGAGAGTTTCGATTCTATAGTTGAGCCCCTTGTGGAATGGGCACTGTAGACCGATGAAAGGTTTTCGTAAGTGTTTTCCAGAACTGGAGTTACCGGTTTGTTTGTTTCTTTCTCGCCGTTCGTTGACTGAACTAGAGATGACGCTCCTAAATAATAAAATAAAATTAATTTAAATAAACAAAATATTTCCTGTACCAGGATTTTGAACAAAAAAATTTTATTGAAATTTAAATTTATACCAATTTCTCGGTTTGTAAAGAACTGTGTTTCTTTTTCTTTCTCCTTGTTCTTCTGCTTCCTCAACATGACAAGAAGTGAAATAAAAATGAACGCTGTGACGACACCCGCCATGACACAAATTAGGACCACCCACCAAGAAGTGTCACGTGACGTATCGCTCGAGATTTGGATCTTCAACGACGACAAATCTCGAAACCCTTAAAAGATAATTTATAAATATTTTTTTTTCAAATAAATTATTTCATTTAGTATTTAAACCATTCAACATTTTTTTGGGGTTAAAACCTAAAAGAATCGGGTCGCTGATCAGTCCCTCTCCCGCACTGCTGTAAGCTGCGATCTGTATCTGGTAAGTCTTGGCCGTATTGAGGTTGTGTATGTAAGCTACTTCTGCTGTTGAGTTCATCCACACGTCTCTTGGTGAGTGAGAGCCGTTTGCAGACACGTATACCTACAAGTATGTACAATTAATGCTAATGTAAACAAACAGCGTATCATGTATGTATGAAGATAAGCATTTCCATTTGTACTTCTAGCAGAAGGACTCAATAATTTCTAAAACAGAATACAAGTAAATAAAAAAATAGGTAGGCAAAACTAATCGCAAAAGATAACTTCGTGATATGTAAAAATGTAAAAAAAATGACACCAGATTAAATTGATTTTTTATGCAGGTCAAATGTCAGCAGCTGTTGAGAAAGTTGACCAGATAAGTAGTATTAAAAGCGGAAGTAGGTTGAAAAGTTGACAATTTCAAGCTGAAGTGAATTTCAAGATTTTATCACTCGGCTGGTGAGAAATTGTCTTGTGTCGTGGCAGCACTTTTCTGGTCGTAAATATGGAGGGTTTGACCATGAGTAAGTAGACACTGGGCAAGCTCTGGAAAGCTAATAATCTCTCATTAAAACCGTGCATGCTAAGAACCATTTTATGGAACGGCGATGTTGGAGGGACATGACTGACATGAGTCCAAAACGTTCGAGTCTGACGTTGTACGTCAATATTCTGAAATGGATGTATAAATTCAGAAGCGTCATTGGGAAAGTGGATTTTTGACAAAAACATTTTTTGATATAAAATAAATAAAGACGAAGTTTTCGGAATTTTTCGGAAAAAGTACCTCCCCATCCCAACTACCCCCCTCCGATCATTAACTATTTTTGGAGGCAAAAGTGTACAGGGTTTAAGAAAATTTTTTTGAAAATGTTCTCCATCTACCCCCCACCCCGGGTCATCAGCTACTTTTTGGAGGCAGTATAGATTTGACAAAACATTTGAGCACAATAAATTCTCGGAAAAAGTTTGCCCCCTCCAAGAAATGAATTTACCATAGATAGCAGATCGTCACACAAAAGCGACTTACACAGACATGGGCTATTATATAAATATACTAGAGGTTTTTCTATCGTTTTTTTTCACGCATCCGTTTCATTTCCCGCTTGCTCTCACGCTCCCGGTCGCTTTCCCACTTTTCGACCACCTAGAGCTCTAAAACTTTTAGGAATGCTTTATTCTGGATGACAATACATGAATTTTATGTTTCCGACATGAATTGCACTTCTTTGTTTTTCCATTATAACTTTTTAAAATAATTTAAAAAAAATATTCTAAATAGCCTACAACCTATCCTCAAATCTACCAAATGTAAACAAAAAATTTCATAAAAATCGGTTCAGCTGTTTCGGAGGAGTTTGAAATCAAACACTATGACACGAGATTTTTATTTATATAGAAGATAATATACTACTATATACTAATCACTGCTTCAATTACTCTTTTTTTCACATTCAAATATTAAAACAATTTTCATTTCATAATTTATAATAATTTACTTTTGATTTTTCAACTTTTGAAAAATTGCCATTTTAAAATAAGTGTCACTATAATAATAGTAATAATAAAACAAGTAAACAATATAAAAACAAATTTTTTAAACCAATGCTTTTAAAATATTAAAACTGAAATTTTAAAATCATTTTTTTCAAATTTAAATTTTTGGTTTGAAAAAAGGTTTTTGCAAAAAATTATTGATTATAAAGAATATGTATACAGAATTTGAAAAATTTATAATCAAGAGGTGACTTAAAAATTGATTGGAAAAAATAGAAACAGAGATTAGAAGTTAATAAAAACATTTTTACGCTGAATTGAATTAAATCTGTTCAGAATGATAAATTTCATGTTTCTGACTTAGTACCATAAAATATAAAAAATTACACAGCAAAAAAAATAGAAAAATTTCCTCAGTTTTATTTTATTGCGTTATATTTTGACATTCCTGCTTTTCAAACATGTTCCTACTTTGTAGCCCACCAAGGGACCATTTTGATGGGGTTTTGGAGGAGGCATCCATGTTAGTCGGAGTGTGTTGTTTTCAAGGACCGTTGCTTGTATGTTAGTTGGTGGAGCTGATGGTACTGTAAATAAAATTGAGCAATTGAAAAATTTTCAGATTTTTTATGGTTGGATTTTAGAAATGACTGTAACCCGTCAACGTACCATCTTCTCTGGTTTTTACATATATGTTATTGCTTGCTGGCCTATCTGTAGAATTAAAGTAAGGTTGGATGTAGAACATGTAACGAGTGTTTTCTTCGAGTCCGTGAATTAACAAAGAGCGCGCGTGAGCGTCGTGGACTGTCTGAGTGGCAAACTGACTCGGTTCCAAGCCCGGCCCATGTCTCCGGTCAGATTTGACGTCTGGGAGGACGCAGTACCTTACGTGGAATCCGTCAATGTGACGGCTAGATTGGTGAGTGTTAGCCAGGTACTTAACGTCCCAACGAACGCGGATCGACGTCGGGCCAATGTCGAAGCTATGCGGTTGGTGCAGCTGCACTTGGACTTGGGAGGGAGGTGGGGAACGATCTGGTGGAGACGAAGTATATTGAGTCGCGTCCATGGGTGCTTGATAGTTCTGATCTGAACTGCTCCCTTGAAAAGGAAACAATTTTTTTTGCAGACTGTATTGGCCTTAAATTGGCAATTTCTACGAATTAATCATAGGTTCGGACTAATGCCGATTAGTTAATTTCAGTTGTTTATACGATAAATAAATTATGATATTAAAAACGTACCTCTAGTCTTGACATGGGTAACTGAACTTGGGTAACTGATACCATGTGAGTTTTGAGCTCTAACGAGAAACATGTACAAGGTCCCTGACAGAAGGTTTCGTATTACGTAGGTCATGTTCTTGACGCTATCAGAAGCTATCGTCCATCCCTGAAATAGTTGTCTTCAATTTACTTATGGTGCTTACACTAAATCATCGAGTGCAATACGCTTTTGTTGTTGTTGATTGATCAACGTCTGTATCTGTCTGAGACAATTAAAAAGATATGATTGCTTGAGTATTATGTAACGTGTTTATGTAGCGCTATACGAGTGTCTGTGTATTAAAGAAAGGCTGCAGAAAGCACAAGACTTTCGTGTGGGCACATAGTTCGATTTATCTCCAGCCCGCTATCTACTACTGTGCAATAGGCTGGTAAGGGCCGGCAAATCGACCTCCCCTTCAGCTAGCACTTGCCATGTCTCGGATAAGCCTCACTGGCAATGGTACCGCTGCTGGTTTTCCTTCAGCCCTGAGCCCTGGTGCTATAGGCTTTTTTTAATAGTTTATAGTCTTTTACACCAGATGTTTTAAGACTGTCATGGCTGTATGCTGGAAGCATCTAAGTACTTGTCGTGGATCATAATTTGATCCTTTTAACATTTCCCTACTTTTTTTTCTAGGCTTGGGACTGGCTTGCAAAAGCAATGCGGACTATGCGGAGTTTGGTGCGATAGAAGGTGATGTAATGTTTTTTCCTATAAAGTTGCTGTTTGCAAAATTGTGGTGTTTAAAAAAAAGAAAAAAATCAAAATAAAGTGTTATTTAACTATTAAATTTTTGATATTCATAAAATTGAATTAAAAACAAAAATTGAATAAAGATAACAACCAATAAGCATAAAAATCTGGTTGTTTTCTCAAATTTGTAAATATTCACCAGGTCTTATAAATGCAAACATAAGACGAAGCACTCTATTCTTAAGTTTAAAAATTGTAGACGTTATTTAAAAAATAATTGTCTACACATCGCTTTCTACCTATTTTTTGCTTAATTATACTTCTTAATTTGATAATAACATTTGTTTTCAATAATAACACTATTTATAATAACTCTGATTTGATGTATCCAGGTTGAAGCGTTTGATTTCTGACAAAATAAGGATGGAATTAAGCGCTGGGAAAATAGCTGAGTAGAGAGGTCTTCCGACCCCAATTTGCCAATGGATTTTGAGAGATATCGCCACACACTGTGGGTCAGTGACGTAGGCCTAACGTAATGAATCGCAGAAGCATTTAATCTATCGCTTCTTCTTCTTCTTCTTCTTCTTCTTATTCTTATTCTTATTCTTATTCTTATTCTTCTTCTTCTTAAAGAAAGAAATGCTTGAAAGCCTGCAAGATTGGAGTGTTGTCGGATGGATGTAGGCAGGCACAAATTAAAGAATGGGCGGCAAGTATTTCTTTGATCTCTTTCGAATCTTCACCAGGGTCGCATCTGCCGCCATTCTTAGAAATTCCATTTCCGCAAAGACAAGCTTTTTAAATTTAATTAATTCTGTTTTTAAGCGAAAATCCATTCGACTTAAAACACACCTGCGGTGTCGTCGACAGAGTAAAAAATGGCTACTTTTTTGAAACTTATTATCCTCCTAATGGGAATGACTGGAAGAAGTATACATTATATTTTCAAAATTCTGCACATTTCAAAAACTGAAACACCAGAGACCTTCTGGACTCTTCGCGCGTAACCGATTCAAAAAGCGAAGTGCGAAATAATATTCAGATTAATGCTAATTTTTTCTCTCCGGCGTGATGGACGACAGGGTATAAACAAGCTCTCGCGAGTCTCGGATCTACATACGTAATAGTCCTATGAATAGTGTCACATCTAATGGAAAACCTTCCGAATGCGGACGACGCCATGGCAGTTTTGATAACGATGGTTCTGACGTGTGCTTGTGAATTCTTCTGCCTGGATTCGCACTCACTGATTTAAGTAGTTGAATTTAAGCTGATTTTCAGTTGATTAAATATGATAAAATAACGTCTAAAAATTCTGGAAATACTGAAATTATTATTAGTATTGAGAAAACTATTATAGCCAAAACGCCGATCCTTTGTAATCTACCTAATAATTCATAAATTTAATGGCTCCGATAGGACTCATGGAATATTGAAGAGGAAATTTCGAAGTTACGCACAAAAGAAGGGTTGTCGTCGTCACCCATGAAAAGCACGCTTGCTTTATAAATATTACAAACGCTTAAGCCCATAAAATCTGCTTTAATTTTTGCAGGATTTAACAAAACAAAATAATTTTCTCTGTTTAGAAAATTATCTGTAGTGGAACTGTTGTTTAATTTAAGCATTAAAAATATTTTGTATATACACAGAAAGTAGTTTATAAATGTCGATGTATGTAGCTTTGCTCAAGCATAATTAGAATTTTTACTATTATTTATTTTATGTGTTATTTTGGTGAAGGCCTATTCCGTTCTGTTTTATAAGAAAACAATAACAGGCATAAAACTCACATCTCCGATGTCATGATTGAAATATTCTACAATGAACGACACCACTTTCGAATATCCCGGATCCGGATTGGCTTTCCACGACAATCGCACGCTCGTCTCCTTAACCTCGGACAGCTGAAGCTTCACTGGAGGTTTTGGGAAGGTGAACGTTTCAGGTGTTCTTTTGAATATTATCGAAGGATTGTTGGGGGACTCGATGGCAAGTGCACCGCTCCACGATGCTTCTCCTGTTTCGCTCGATGCTTTGCAAGTGTACCAGCCGGTGTCGCTTTCTTCCAGCTCTATTTCGATGGAAATCAATATGCAAGTGTCTACTTATTTATTAAGAATTATAGAGTAATTATAAAAATTTAGGAGATGGAATGGTTGCAGATGAACATATTAACAATAGTAGTAATGTTTTACTACTAGTATTGTAATTAGTAGTAGCAGAAGAAGCAGCAGCGGTAGTAGTAGTAGTAGTGGTAGTAGTAGCAGAAATAGACGCAGC
Organism: Erpobdella octoculata; assembly: GCA_963978895.1. Classification (NCBI taxonomy): domain Eukaryota; kingdom Metazoa; phylum Annelida; class Clitellata; order Hirudinida; family Erpobdellidae; genus Erpobdella; species Erpobdella octoculata. Next base: position 20,741,974 of record OZ022246.1, read on the forward strand.
AGCGGTAGTAGTAGTAGTAGTGGTAGTAGTAGCAGAAATAGACGCAGCAGTATTAGCAGAAGAAACAGCAGTAGTAGTAACAGAAATAGAAGCTGCAGTAGCACCACCACCAGTAGTAGTAGCAGAAGCAGCAGCAGTAGTAGTAGTAGTAGTAGTAGTAGTAGTAGTAGTAGTAGTAGTAGTAGTAGTAGTAGTAGTAGTAGTAGTAGCAGTAGCAGTAGCAGTAGCAGTAGCAGTAGCAGTAGCAGTAGCAGTAGCAGTAGCAGTAGCAGTAGCAGTAGCAGTAGCAGTAGCAGTAGCAGTAGCAGTAGCAGTAGCAGTAGCAGTAGCAGTAGCAGTAGCAGTAGCAGTAGCAGTAGCAGTAGCAGTAGCAGTAGCAGTAGCAGTAGCAGTAGCAGTAGCAGTAGCAGTAGCAGTAGCAGTAGCAGTAGCAGTAGCAGTAGCAGTAGCAGTAGCAGTAGCAGTAGTAGTAGTAGCAATCACAATAGACATAGCAAAACAAAGAACACTTTCTGAAACGTCTCAGTTTTAATGTCACTGTTCTGACCTGATATTTGAAGAGTTCCGCTTTCAAGCAACTTGAACCTAGAGTCTTTGAGAGGAAGAAGTCTGGCGTTTTTAAACCAGGAGATCGTTGGCAGTGGTTCCCCTGTGGCATTGCACGGAAGTTTTGCCGTGGCGCTAATGGGGAGCGTTTCATTCTGGAATCCCATCAGAATTATTGGCGGTGGACGAACATTGGTTGGGTTGACTTCTGAATGGGAATGTTAATGAAAACACGCATCAAAGATATCCATCTGTAGAAATTGATCGTTAATCAAAACTTGTGACATTTAAAAATATTACAGAATACAGATTTTTTATGAAAAGATTACTGATTTATTTAAAATATGAACAGAGGAAATGAGTTAGTGTAAAAATGTTGTAAAGATATTGGCCATGATATTCAGTTTCACTGTCAAAAGCAGTTGTAAATTTCGATAGAAAATTGCATAGGTGTGAAGGTGTTTGGCATGATTTATCGTCGGAGAGATATGAGCCGCACGGAAGAAATGAAAGAATGCAAATTTTTGAAAAGGAAGAAAAATTTAGAAAAACTGTTAGAGGGTGAGAGGGGAAAAGAGAGAGAGAGAGAGAGAATAAGAAAGAGAAAAAGAGAGAGGGTTGTAAGCTAGTCATGACTTGATTGATGATCTGCGTCGAAGTAATCCCTGGTGTCAGCGTGCCTTCGCATCGTCAGGAGAAGAAGAGGACTGACAGATGGGAGAAGAAGAAAACAATTGTGGGTAGGTTAGTGGGTGGGTGGGTGGGTGGGCCGGTAGGTAGGATGAGGGTAGGTGAGTGGGTGGGTGGGTAGGTGGATGGATCGATAGTGAGGTTGTGGTAGATGAGTGGATGAAGGGGCTGTTAGGTAGGTTGTGGGTAGTAGGCAAATGGGTGAGTGGGCTGGTAGGTAGGTTGTGGGTAGTAGGTAAGTGGGTGGTCAGGTAGGTGAGATAGTGGGTAGGTGTGATGGTGGTGAAAAAAACAACTGAAGATAAAGAGAAAAATAAAGATGAAATTACAGGATTAAATTTTTGACGCAGAATCTCCACGACGAGAAGCACTTACGAAGTAAACAACATTTCGTCGCCTTTTCTTTTTTTTCTCTTTCGTTTTCACGTAGAAATCTTTTTTTTTGTCGAGTAGAAACTTGTGTTTATTCGTCGTGCGACGCGACTTGGGTGGGCCTCCCGAGTGAGTTATGCGCCCACTTAATCTCACCACGACAACTTCTCACCAACACGTACAACTTCAACTCTACATCATAGGGCGGAAACACGTGACAGGCTTAGCAACGCCGTTGTCAGGCAAATTAAAACAAACTAAGTTTTCAGGAAACTCATCTCGGATGGGAGACTCGTCCGATTTTTTTCTTCAAATTTAAAATAAATTATCGCAAGTCTTGTTCGCTGTGTGACAATACTTGGAATTCATTTCTCGAACCACATTCCCAGTTAAAAGCGTCGTCTTTGTGATCATTTTGAGGGTGTCGGTTCAGTGGTGTAGCCGGGACTTTCCAGAAAGGGGTTGGTGTGGGAGCAGCACTGAACCGCTAGCGGCGACAGGTGGGTATAGTTCACAAAAATTTAAATAATGAAATTCTATGGTAAATTTATACTAGTAGTGATAGTAAGACAGACAGGGTCTTTTGATACATCATATATAATGATGTGATTTTTAAAATTAATTTTGGACATGGACCTCCCGAGTAGATTGCGCCCATCATACTCTTTTATGATATATTATATTATATTATGTTATGTTATGTTATTTGCGATTTTTAAAAAACTTCAGACGATAACACAATTTTTTCTTTTTGAGTGCTAAAAACAGCAGACTTTGTTAAATGGTGCCTAAACAGTTCCAGACAGAACTTCACACACATTAAAAATTCTGAAATTTAAATTTGGGCAAAACAACTGCTGGTATTTTTTATCTTGCATGTTTTTTATCCTAATTGAACTCTCCATTCATGAAGGCAACACCAACATTCCCATGTCCCCGTATTTTCTGCAGTTCAAGTTTTATGAATATTTCTTTATTCTATTATATTTTGGATAGAGATATACTTGTATATCAACCATCCATCTAAAGATATGTATCACTCATCCATCTAAAGATATGTATCACCCATCTATCAGGGGCGTCATTTCAGCAAGACTTTGGATGGGGCAGTGGCTTCTATCCTATATACACGCGGACGCAGCTGCGTCCGGCAAAAAACAAGGGGGGATGAAAAAAATAAAAAAGGGGTAACGAAAAAAGTTTAATATATATATATATATATATATATATATATATATATATATATATATATATATATATATATATATATATATATATATATATATATATATATATATATATATATATAGATCAGTGATTCTTTCGTTAACGGAAATAGAAATTAAAACGGTAATTATTAATTTCTGTTAACGAAAACTTAAACGAAATCTAGAATAGAAAGTCAAAACGAAACTGAAATAAAAACAAAAATTAGTTAGAACGAAATAGAAGTACAAATTAATTTTTTTTCGAAACGAAATAGAAATATAAATAAAAAACAATTTGTTACAACAAAAAAAAATAATTATAAAAAACAAAATAAAAATAAAAATTAATTGACTAATACAAATTAAATTGAATTTCTGAAATTTCGCTCCTATGGTTCTTTCTTTTGACATGCCTTTGCAGCTACGATTGTTTATTCCTTTTCTATTGTATTCGTGTTTTGGTTTGTCGTTATTTATTGAGTCAGAAATGTCGAAAGCTGGCGTTGGTTTGTCGAAAATGTTTGCTGGTCGTAAACGCGAAAGTTTAGTTTGGAATAATTTAAATAGGATGTCACTACGAATAAAAGTGTTTGTCTAGCGAAAAAAATATTAGTAACGTCGATGGTGCTATAAAACTATAAGCCAGTGTGGTTTTCAACTGGCCGGTAAAAAATTCAAAAGCGCAGTGGTACAAATTTGTTTGTCTTAGCCAGTAATATACCGAACCAGACACAGCTATCTAGATATATCGACGTTATACGTATATCTAGTGCTGACCATAGCCAAGATTTGATACAGTTTTGGATAGCTTGACAGTCTATATATCCGCTACTTTCCCTCTTGGCTTTGGACATACTGGCAATGCCTGCTTCACAGGCATATGTGGAGAGGATATTTTCATTATGTGGCCTTTTGAGCGGAAGGAAGAGACATAGACTGAAAAAAACTTAGAAATGAGAGTTTTTTTAAATTGAATAAACAGTTTTTCAATGGTTGTGTTTAGTTACAAGTGCAAAATAGGGAGGTTGCAAACGAAACTAAAATTATTATGAATTGAAAACGAAACGATAATAATAATTCCTGATGCAAAACTAAACTGAAATTAAAATTATTGAAAAATTCAAAACTAAAACGAAACGGTAACAATAATTTTGGTTACAAAACGAAACTAAAACTAAATTTATTTATAAAACTAATTAATCACTGATATAGATATATAAACTATATTATACACATATAAATATATAGGCATATAATGGATAGAGAATAAATGTAGCAAAATGTGCACAGCATCAGTTGTCAGGATGGCCGAGCGGTCTAAAGCGCCAGACTCAAGGATAAACCTTGCTTTGCAATACAGGTCCACGATTGTGGGCGTGGGTTCAAATCTCACTTCTAACAACATTGTTAAAGTTTAACTTTAATAGTAATTTTTATTTAATAAGTTAAAAACCTGAAATAATGATCATTGATAAATTTGCTGTCATTCACCCAAAGATATGTTCACCCATCCGTCTATAAATTCAGATTCATAACCACTCATTCAAATATTCGTTCTTCCATCTATTCACTACCCGGTCTTCCTCGTTCTATCCACGTGTGTTTCAGGTAGAAATGTGAGATCCGTAAATTCGAATTATCTGATGAGACAGTTCTGCATAGATTCCTATTCTTAATGTTCCATTGATCTAATAGGATTTTTTTGTTATTTTTACAAATAATCAAGTGATAGGGTTTTTAAAACTATATTATACCTTATTTTCTTGTTTTGTCTTGTCGTTGAATATCTTGAAGATTCATCATCAAAATTTAAATTTCCAACTAAAATTAATTACAAAGTACACCTGTTTTAATCTAAATCACAACCTGTTTATATATATATACTAGCGGAGATACCCGGCGTTGCCCGGGTTTTTTAGAGGTTTTTCTAATGTTTGTCTCTTTCTCTCCCGTTTCCTTTCCCACCTGCTTTCCCACTCCCGTTCGCTTTCCCGTTTTCGGTCATTTTCCCGATCCCGGTCGCTTTCCCGCTCCCGGTCGCTTTCCCGCTCCCGGTCGCTTTCCCGCTCCCGGTCGCTTTCCCGCTCCCGGTCGCTTTACCACTCCCGGTCGCTTTCCCGTTCACGTTTGCTCTCCCATTCCCGCTCACGCTTGCTTTTCCGTTCCCGCTCGCTGTTCGTTCCGGGTCGCTTTCCCGTTTCTATAATAGACAAACTAACCCACAAACATTCATATATATATATATATATAGTCTTAGCAAATCTATTTTACGTTTTATAGGCTAACAGAAGTTATGAAAGAATGGAAAAGAAAAAATGAGCGTGAACGGGAGAGCAACCGTGACCGGGAATGGGAGAGCAAGCATGACCGGGAACGGGAGAGCAAGCGTGAGCGGGAACGGGAAAGCGACCGGGAACGGGAAAGCGACCGGGAACGGGAAAGCGACCGGGAACGGAAAAGCCACCGGGAACAGGAAAGCGACCGGGAACGGGAAAGCGACCGGGAACGGGAAAGCGACCGGGAACGCGGAAAGCGACCGGGAACGCGGAAAGCGACTGGAATCGGGAGAGCAAGCTTGGAAGGAAACGCGAGCAAGAGAGAAAATCGATAACAAAACTTCTGAGCGGGAAAGCGACCGGGAGCTGGAAAACGAACGAGAGCGGAAAAGCGACCGGGAACGCGACGAAAACGGGAAAGTGGAGAAGGAAACGGGAGCGAGAGGGACAAACATTAGAAAAACCTCTAAAAACCTCGGGCAACGCCGGGTAACCCCGCTAGATATATATATATATATATATATATATATATATATATATATATATATATATATATATATATATATATATATATATATATATACATATATATATATATATATATATATATATATGTATACATAAACACAGACACAGACACACATACATGCACATACACATACATACATACACACATACATACGCACATACATATATATATAGTTCCCGCTCGCTCACCCGCTCCGCTCCGCTCATTTTGTGACGGATTTCAAAATTTTTTTTTTTTTTTGATTTTCATTGACTCTCAAGGTTGTGTGAAAATTTCATTACGATCGGATGAAGGGTGTAGCAATGCATAAAGGACATTAACATACATAAATACAAACATTCATTTTTATATATATAGATATATATATATATATATATATATATATATATATATATATATATATATATATATATATATATATATATATATATATATATATATATATAAATAATATTTCTATCTGTATATTGGTTTCAAGTTGTTATGTAATAGACAGGTAACATTAAAAAAAGAAAATAATAAAAACGTATTGTACAAACTAAAATGAAAACTTTCGCTGTTTAATTTATATTAATTATTTACTGTTTTATCAAATAAAAAGTTAATTTAGAGATACAATTATTGAAAATAGAGAAATAATAATAAGAGATTATTGAGCTCAAAACCTTCTTAAATCCCAGTCTCATCTCCATAACAACTAATAATTACAAGTCCCACGTTGAATCGTTAAGAGAGCTCAAACAAGAGTTTTGAGGAAGTTTTGACACTTCGTCACTGCTGGTAAGAGTAATTAGACAAGTCGACGGAGTTGCCAGATGAAGTCAATTCACATGAATTGAATGAATGCAGAATGAATGCAAAATGAATGCAGAATGAATGCAGAATGAATGAGGAAGATGGAAGGAGAAGCCACTCTTTTAAAGACGTGATGAATTGGAGGCGATTAACTCAGTCGCTTCAAAGTGTCGCCGGGCTTCAAGTTTCTTTTCTTTTCTTTCTTTAAACTTTCTTTGAGTAATCATTTTAAATTAAATTTTTCAGATCAAACGAACAGTTTTAACTTCTTTTTTTTCTTCTTAAGATTCGAAATTCTTTTCATGGAATTGGTGTCTCAGCACGATGAAAAGTTGCCGTTTCATTTGATGGAATTTCTCAGTGCTTTTGATATTTCCAATTACCAGTTAATTTAAAAAGTTGAAATACGACGAGAATTTAAAAAAAAAGTTTAAAATGAAAGGGTTTTTGGTGTGATATTGCTGTGTCGAGTGTGCTTTAAGCATTTTTATAATGATTGAGAAAAAACTTTAAATGTAGAATTATTATTCATCAATTTTTTTATTATCTAATAATAATTTATTTGAAAGTTTAGAATCTAATAATCTAACAATTTCATTCTTTTATCTAGATTTATGGAAATAACTACTAAATAAAAATTTAAAACTTATTTTTGAAATTAAAAAAATAAATATAAAGTTATTTTTTATCTAGATTTATGAAAATAACTACTAAATAAAAATCTAAAACTTATTTTTAAACTAAACAAATAAAAATAATTGTTTTTTTTTATTTTAATTTCCAACGTTTAACACGGAGTATACAAATTTAAACTACGAGCAAGTCATAGCAAAAAATGTCTCCCCCAAAACAGGAAAAAAATTTATTCTACCAACCTTTAACGTCCAGCCTGGTTTTGGTCACTGTACTTCCAGCGGCACTTTCAGCATGGCAGATGTAAATTCCAGCATCTTCTTTCTGAACCCTTTCCATCATCATCGTTCCAAACTTCGTTACGCTAATCCGTCCGTATTTCTGGCCGGAAAATGCCAGCAACTGCAACAATTTATTTGCCATCAGCGAAGCTTTCTTTTAATTCTCGAGTAAATTGAAATTATTCTAAAAAATAATACTTATTTTATTTTTTTTATTTGTACAATTAATCTTTTATTGTGAGAAACCTAATTTTACATTTTTCATTATTCTAACAATTTATACTTTTGCCATGTAGTTAATAAATTTTATTTAATTAAGACCTAAACAGTGGTAGATAGAAATAAAATGTTACTTCGTGTTTTTCTCTTGTCCAGAAGATTTCCGGCGTTGGATGTCCTGTGGCTTCACATTCTAGTGAGACTCTCCGACCAACATTCACTGACTTGCTCTTCGGCGTAATCACAAAAGATGGCGGAACTGATGTTTAAGAAACACAAAAAAAGTTAATTTTCTACAACACATATTTTGAATAGTCAAGGTTTTGTTTAGTCAATTGATCCTAAAAAAACAGAAAAAAGTTTCTTTTTTTTTTTCAGTTTTTCTAAGTTGTTTAAAAATTCTTTTTGTTTCCAGTTTTAGTTTTCACGTATGTGATTTCGGTGCAAAAAAGATAAAAAACAAAAAAAACACAAAAACAGGAGAAAAAAACGAGGAAAGAAAAAGCAAATTAGATTTGGTAGGAGAAGAGACTGAAGAAGTTGCCTTGTGTCACTCCTGTGTTATGTATGTGTTCACGTACACTCCTGTGTCATGTATGTGTTCACGTACACTCCTGTGTCATGTATGTGTTCACGTACACTCCTGTGTCATGTATGTGTTCACGTACACTCCTGTGTCATGTATTTGTTCTCGTACACTTTTGTGTCATGTATGGGTTCACACGCACACACTTGCTTGCACGTAGTCATATCTGATTAGACGTAGATTTTCGACGCGAAAAGTTGATTTTCTTTTCTCTTTCAACATTGTGCGCAAAAATACTTTAAAACAGAAAGCAGAGGTGTGACAGGAAAATTCAAATCATTCCACAGGCTAACCAGGAAAAATCGTTTTGTTTTGAACAAAAAAGTAATTTGTTATTATTTTGAGAGTCGGAACGAACGTCGAAAAAAATTATTTTTTCTTGTTTTCAACAAACTCTCGACGAGTTATGCAAAAGAGCAAATGCGAGAATAAAAAATATGCAAATATCCAGTTCCGGGGATTGAAAAAATATGCATGTAATAAATGCGAGAACAAAATTATGCAAATATCAAGTACGGGAGTACTAAACAAAAACGTGGGCACACCCATGGGTTTATTAGGGAAATATTGAATTGGCGACGTTGATTGGCTATGAAATTGAATTTCTCTTGAGTCTGATTGAACGAAAATCGTTTGGCTCTGCGGATACAAAAGTAGCAGTTGGACCTGATTCAGTCATTCCAGTGTTACGACGCCCAATTGAAGAAAAAAACGTACTTTCACTCATTCATATTCATAAGCGCTCATGCATATTTAAATGCGTGGAGCGTATAAATCTCCCCATCCAGTGGCGTAGCGCGGGGGCAGAAGATCAAAAGTTTATAAAATTTTGAATTTTTTTTAAAAAGTACCTACGACTACCCCTCCCCCAATCATCAGATCTCCTCCCCCAATCATCAGATATGTTTGTAAGAAACGTTGACAAAAAATTACTTTCACGTATTTTTTGTCACATATCAACAACCTCATAGAGAGATGTGCGAAAATGTGGAAAATTCAGTTTTAATTTCCTGATAGAATTGTAGAAAGTTTCAGATTTCGACATCAAAACTATCTTTTTTAAAGCCA
>OZ022246.1:20756176-20767658 GCA_963978895.1 Erpobdella octoculata
ATAAGTCTGACTGGCTTGCTCTCTCGGGGGCCGCCAGGATTGGAGAAGACAAGACACGTGTAAAACCCAGCGTCATCTTTGGTCACTTCTCTGATATACAAAGTACCATCGTTCTCAACTTTGACCCTTTCCCTACTTTCCACAACTGCCCCATCTTTCATCCAGGTCACAACTCCTTTTCCATTCTGATTTCCACCAAGGTTGTCGGTGTGTTGTAGTTTGCACTGCAGTGCCACTGGTTTGCCCAGTGGCGTTTCAGTAGAAAGAGGCGCTGTTTCAACAGTTTCATCATCAAGAGACTCTAAATAAAACAAAAATAACTGTTATATATAAATAAGTAATTATATATATTTATATAATATATATATTCATTATTCATGTATTTATAAATTTTACATAATTTAGCTTAATAGAACTGATGAGATCAAATATAATTTATACAATATGTAATTTCCTTGATAAACAAAATTTATTTTGCAAACTCATGCGTACTCTATTTATTTCATTACAAGTTGTTGAAAAGTTTGCAAATTTTAAAGTTGAGCATAATAAATAATTTATACAGCATTAGTTTTCATTAAAGATTATTTCAAACTAAAATACGTTTATAATTCGCTAAAATAATAATAATACTCTTTAGACAAGCAATTTTAATAATATATTCAGAACTTATTGGCCCATTAAATTTGATAATAATTTGCATTTTAGCTGATTTTATAATTAAATGACTTGGTTTTATTTTCATTAACAATGAATAAGTTTTCAACAAAACCAAATAAGTTTTTTTCTGTGGGAGTACACGGGAATGGAGTTTTCACATGATTAATTTTTTGCCTCCTACACATTAGTAGAGTATATATGTTTTATTTATGAATTAACTATTTGAGTCTTTTTCAATTTTGTGTATAAAAATACTTTTATTTCCCGCAAAATTTAGTAGATAAAGTCAAAGATAATTTATTAATTTTAAGATTTAAAAGTGTTAAATGAGTTGTTGTGTTTTATTAGCTGCAAAAACCTAAAACCAAATAAAATAAAGATATTTTTCTGTTCTAAAAAACTTCAGAGCTCAGAGTAAGAAAAGTTTTTTGCGTGAAACGGTTTAACTTTATAAATGAACTTCAATTTCTTCCAAATTTGTAACTAAATATTTGGTTTTTAATGGAATAATGAGTTTATATAAACACATTATTTTACACCCTTGCATTTGTATTTATATTTGAGTCACACTGTGCTATAAAATATTTTTTACTTTTGTATTTTATTATTACACCAACTTTTTGCAAAATTGTTTAAGTTTGTATTTTAATTATGGTATTCCACCTATAAAGAATAAAAAATATTTTTTTTCAGTTTTTCATATAAGCAAAAGAGTTGAAAAGTTAACTGAGGGGACTGCCAGCGGCACCGTAAACACCGCATACGCTAGTCTTATCTGGAACGTTGTAATTGTAAAGGAGCCCTGAGGTGTTTCACAAAAGAGTGTTTAAAATTCAAAACTTTAACTTTATTAACTTTAAGTGAAAACTCAAATTTGTTAGCAGCATTGATCAAAATGTACAAACACGAACAAATGTAAAAAAAATGTAAACAAAAACAATGTACAAACAGCGTACAAACACCAACAATTTACAAACACCAACAATGTACAGTTATGTACAAACGCCAACAATGTACAAACATCAAAAATAACTTTTATATTACTCAAATTTGTACGGCCTAGTAAACAAACTAACATTATAAATCATTTATGCTTTCACATAACGATCCAGCAAATAATTATGAAATATTAAAAAAAGTTATTATGATATATCGGTCGAAGTCAGCAGACGAATTGATCTTAACTAAATGCAATTGCAAATATGACAGTCATTAAAGCACATTAGTCGATACTGAAATGCCACTAGTAGTAATTTAGTTATCTGATTGTTTGAATGTTGGCTGTTTGAATGTTTGACTGACCGACCTTGATTCAAAGTGTGTTTCGTGGCGTCAATGTAGCTTTGGTTTGCCTGGTTTGCCGGCCAGAAAGCAGTCTTCGAGAAGACATTATTCATTCGTTCGTTCGTTCGTTCGTTCGTTCGTTCGTTCGTTCGTTCGTTCGTTCGTTCGTTCGTTCACTCATTCATTCATTCATTCATTCATTCATTCATTCATTTATTTATTTATTTATTCATTTATTTATTTATTTATTTATTTATTCATTTTTTTTAATCATAAACTATTCTACCACTGCTGGCACAGAATTCGATTTGACTAAATTCAATACGTCTGGAAAACTCGGAATCTCCCTAATGATATTTCCTCCCATCGCTGCTATCGACTTTCTCGCGTGTGAATAATTTACACACATCCCCAGTCCATCCCACGGATTGATGTCACGTGTTTCCAGAATTAATAAATCTTTTATTTATTCAACAAAAAAATACTAATTTTATTTTAAATCGTATTTATAAACGTGTTCTTCTGAATTCGTTGATTACTGGTTTTTATACTGGAGTGTGAGTAAAAAACACTGGACTTATTATATATTGGCAATTTTTATGATAAATCATGGACGTCTATATAATAGCAACTGGACAATGAGCCAAATCATTTTGAGCTGTTGTGTTGTACCCAGTTGGTCCCATATCTATTTAGCTGTTCGTATTCGAGTTGTTCGGTCTGCGTTTGGATTTATAGTTATAAAGCCTGTACTGGTTACTTTTAACATTGAAAATGTTTATAACATTGAAATATAATAATATTTATTGTTGAAATTACGCTTTAGTTTAGTGACTGCGCTCAACACTTGTTTATTTAAATATAGCTATTTTTAGCTTTACGCTATCGTAAGTTTGACTTGATTGACGTTTGGAAACAGTTGGGATTGCTACTATTTTGAACAATTGGATTTATTTCTGTATTATAAAAGTTTTTATTGCTAAAAATGCCACACAAGGGCCAGGCATATCGTTGCAAAACCAACTACAAAAGTGTTCCGGGACTATCGGCGGGCGAAAATAAACCAACAATTCATAGCGTTCCTATAAATGACAATATACTTCTACAGAAATATAATTAAAGCAAATCCTCGAAAAGACTGGAAACCAACTGCCAGTTCAAAAATTTGCTCAATTTTTTCAATGAAGTAGACTTTGAATCCAGCTGTGTCGATACAAATCAGCATCAAAGAAGGAAAAAACTAAAATTAGAGTCCGGACAGCTTTTTCAACGTCGACTGAAAAAAGGTGCAGTACCTAGTATTTTTCCTGGTGGTCCAAAATACTGCTCAACTTGTAGAGTACCGTCAAGATCTACTGTTTGTGCTACAGTTTCAATTCGCTACGAGTACGAAATAAAAAGAAATGTTGAGATGGAGAAGAATTTTTTAAAAAGTGATTGTTTAGCAAATCAAACACCTAACGTTTTGGCAGAACGGTAGAAGAATGAAATGACTTTGCCAACAAACTTTACTATTACCACAATTGATGGCATTTTGTTAATTTATTGTTTTAAAGTAGAAGCTGGTAAAGTTAAAGTGGCTGTTTGCATCTCGGTGGCAGAAAATCTGTCAACGGTTGTCAGTGTGGTTAATGTAAATGTTCCAGCCAACACATTCAAAGATTTGTTAACAAACGGATTAGTTACGACAACGTCTCAGCTTATTAATTTGGCAGCTCGAATGAAGACTTGGTCAGAAAATTTAAAAACCTGTCCGTCATTCACAAAAATGGCTGTTAGCATTTTAAAAGAAAGAATAAACATCTTAACAGAATGCAGTCCAGAAAGTGAAAAACAACGCAAACTTGAATTTGTTTCAGAACAAGCCAAACTGCTTACAAAAAGCAAGTTTCATTGTCATTACTCACCAGGGCTCACAATCATGTCATATATACGATTCATGCAGAAAGTCCAGCAGCTTATAACACTTTAAGATAATCGAGTTAGGTAACTATTCCATTGACCAGCATTTTGAAAAAGATCATCAAATGTCTTGATGAAATGTATGGGCTCGATAATTTGGTGCTTGCTATTTAATTTCTGTAAAACAGATCCTTGATAGCAGCAGCAGGAAGATTTGACACGACCATCAGAGTACGCTTTCATTTTATGCGTACATTGCTGGAAAGTTTTTAAAGAAATCAAGGCATCACCAGAACTGGCAAAATTATTTCTGTCGTCATTGTCATCGAGTCACAGAGTACTTTTCTGCAAAATAATTGATTGCACACCTTTGAATCTCAACTCAGAACTGAAAACATACAATTTTTACTGTTTTAATTATCACAATGTTAAAATATTGAAAATTTTCTAATAACTTTGACTTTACTACTAATAAATAACTATAATTGTTATAATTTAAAATTCTTAAGTTTACTTTTTCTTTATTTTTTTATGATTTTTACTTTTTATGGATTTTGATTAAGTAAAATATATTTGTTTTATCTCAAAACAGCGTTGTGTTTTTCACTCCACATGATTTAGCTATAAATCAAACTTATAATGCGTATATGAAGCATTGCGCAGTCATGGGACCAACTGGGTACAAGGCTGTTATTGGCTAACTGTCCAGATACTATTATATAGACGTCCATGGATAAATATTCATTCACAATATATATATGATATGCATAATTTATTCGTCATTTGCATATCAATTATAAACAAATTAGAGTCATTCAAAGCTGAAGCAAACGATAAAGAAACAACTAAGTCGGTCCTCATTGGACATCTACGGGGCAGGTGTGGTTGCCATGGAGTCCCCATGGGACAGACCACCGGGAACGAAAAAGGGCCAAAACAGACAATAAAGTTATTTTTTATGAGCACAATTTTGCAATATTGTCTCATTTTCCTGCCATTATTGTAACTTTGCTGCGTGCGTGTTCTTTCTAAGAAGCTTTTAAAACCTCGTATTCTTGAAAGCGATATGTGGAGGGACAGTGGAAGAGAAAATACTTGGAGGGGTGGGGATAGCACTTGCAGGGATGAATGGGGACAAAAATTGGTCCCCGTGCACATGTGAATTGGTGGTGGAAGAGGAGATACGTAGAGGGGTGGGGATAGCACTTGCAGGGATGGATGGGGGTTGGGAAAAAAATTGGTCCCCGTGCACCCGTAGAGGGGTGGTAGAAAAAGGGATACGTGGAGGGGTGGTGAAAGAAATGATTCGCTTGATTAGGCGACTGGGATTTAGATTGCGATTTTTTGCAACCCACCCACTTCCTTCCATTTCGCTCCTTTTAAGTATTTAGCTTGGTTGTCCACCTTTTTCTTCCCACAATATAAGCAAATTTTACAGATTGCTAAAATGTATTAAATTTTTTTTACAACCACTTTCAAAATAAACAAGCATAACTGGATTCACCAGTTCATGTGCAAGGTTAATGACAATTGTTTCTGTATATTCTGAGTCGTCGATTCGTCGGTAGACAATTTTTAATGGAGCACAGTCAATGAAATGGGTCATTATTCTGTCTCCAGGATTCCTGTTAATAAAGAACTTAGCTGATAGACCCTCCCATCATACCCAAAAGAGAGAGAAATTTGTACAGTGAAACAGAACTATCAAAGATTGAATTCAAGAAAACTTGGTTGTTCAAGATACATTTTCGTGTCGCAGAATTTCTTGAAAACTTATAATTTTGTATTTTTGACTTATTCAATCTAATTTTTGTTGACACTACTACAACTTTTCTAATGCACTAATACGTGTGATATTTGATTCATCTCCATCAAACACAAACTCAGTTTGACTTGTTCGACCGTTTATTAATTGCGTTCTCTCGACCATCGCCCTACTTATAATAATAAACAACAAAGATCGTTTACAGGAAAGATAATATTATAAATCAAATAGATAATAATTAAATCAAATAGATAATAATTAAATCAAATAGAGCTCAAACTTTAATAGAAGCTGTTGTCTTCCGACTTAGGACTGTGTGCGAAATTTCAGCTCGCTACGATATCAGAAAGTTAGTGAAAGTAACGATAGCAGATTTTGCCTTAAACCGACAGTAGCGAGCTAATAAGGAAGTTCCTTCAAAAAGACCGCAAAGAAGATAGCGACTTGTTTTGGTTTTTTAGAAAATTTATCGAGGCAAATCGAACATAACAACGCATTTAAAAGTACTTTGAAAACAAACAAACAAGATCGACAATTCATTTTACCGAATCGAAAATAGTTTTCATTAAAAACAGAAAAACCTGCGCCATGGAAAATAAAATTTGCACTTTTGAACAAATTTAATAGCGTCTGCTAATGAAGATAATGTTACCGAAAATGAACGCGCCATCTTGCGTGCGCGTGGTTTGCCTGAGAACTTAAAAATTTAAAACTACAAGTTTTAAAAATATTTAATTTAAATATTTAATCAAATAAATTGTGAAGTAAAATTTATTTGTTCAATGAATTTACTTGTTGGCTTTCTTTTCTGCTTTAGTTTACCATAAATACCAGGGTCTTCAGTTCCAACTAAAAGAGATTTTTTTTAATTCCATAAAATTGTCTAAAGTAACGGTATACTATTTAATTTCTATAATAGTACATCATGCATGCATCAATTGAATTTTTATATATAAATGTAAATGTAAATGTTTGATAATTTATATAACGCCTTTTCCGCGTTGTTCAAAGGCGCTGTTCTTTTACATGTCCCACGGAGAGAACGATTTTACCCGCTAAGTTTTCCGTTGACATGGGCTACTAGGCAGTGAGTGGGAGTCGAACCGTGAAGCTCTCACATTCAAGGCTAACGCTCTACCAATTCAGCTAACCTAGCAGCAGAAGACTAGAAGACTAGCCTGGGTGCCCGGCGTTGCCCGGGCTTTTTAGAGGTTTTTCTATCGTTTTTCTCTCACGCTCCCGTTTCCTTTCCCGCTTGCTCTCACGCTCCCGGTCGCTTTCCCACTTTTCGACCATCTAGAGCTCTAAAACTTTCAGGAAAGCTTTATTCTGGATGACAATACATGAATTTAATGTTTCCGACATGAATTAGGCCTTAAATCAATTAAAGTTAATCAAATCAAATTAATCATACAGTTCAAGACACTCTTTTATAGGAAACAGATATATATATATATATATATATATATATATATATATATATATATATGTATATATATATATGTATATATATATGTATATATATATATATTTATATATATATATAGTTATATATTATTATTATATATATATATATTTATATATTTGCATTTTTATCTGTTCCATTTTCCTATGAAAAGGACATAATTGCACCTCTTTGTTTTTCCATTATAACTTTTTAAAATAATTTTTAAAAAATATTTTAAATAGCCTACAACCTATCCTCAGACCTACCAAATGTACACAAAAAATTTCATAAAAATCTGTTCAGCCGTTTCGGAGTTTGAAGTCAAACACTATGACACGAGATTTTTATATATATAGATTTAATGTATGTTTAACAAACATTTCAGGCTATTGCCGTATTCATTACGTACTGTTGTGCTTTCGCAAAGTTTGCACAAAACGTTGATGCTAGTTTTAAATTACAATTTTTCAAATTACATTTTTAAGCTTTTCCATAAAAATTCGGTTTAACTCGTCTGAATTGAAGTTTTCAATTTAAATTTGTGCAAAAATTTTCTGAAGGACTGGCAGTTTGAGGACTGGTCATTAATTGGAGCGCTTCCACGTCTGACGTTAATCCCATTCTGTCTCATCTGCAAGGACCAATGCATGCTTGCATAATCCCGATGTCTTCCATCTTCGTCTGAAGCTTTTATTGGCGAATCAGATGCCTCTCCTAATGAACAAAACCGCGTCGAAAGCTGACTTTATTGCACTGACCGCAAAGATGCTGCTGCGGGTTCGGTGCGTGGCGTGCTACAAAGACAGGGGGCGACAACGGAGGACAATGCGGATGAACGCTGAATGCCGTGACCTGCCCTGCAATTGCTGCGCTCTCATATTTCCAGAAGCAGTGCACAACGACAAAACACGACAAATCAACTGGAAGTGATTGGAAAGAAAAGTCGAGTGAAAAAAATCTGTTTTTCAACGTTTTGAAGGAGAGCCGTAAAAATGTATTGAAAACATGTTCTTGCAGTTTGTTAATGTTTTCCGCTTTTGATGAATAATTTGTTGAATATTTAATGATCAAGACTAAGCTCTTCTTATATATTTTCTCTTTTCCAGTTTTCTTTCTTTTTTGTTTACTTTTTCACTCTCTCTTTCTTTTTCTCTTTTTCTCTTTTTTTTGTTTTTAGTCTCAACAACCAATCAGATGCAATGGCGACAAATTCTTACCACCGAAGATAATTTATCATTTGAAATTTTCTTCTCCCAGAGCTCTGAAAACATATGTAGGAGAGTAGAATGATCATACAATTGAACCTACCAAGAAAAATTTCTCGATCACATAAAACCAGAAATTATTTATGTTCTTCTGACTGAAAAAAAGTGCAGATATTAATGCGCGCGGTCAAAGTTTGCCTATAAAGACAAGTGTTTATGACGCCCGGGGTCACGCCAAGGTCAAGTTCCATTTTAAACGCCATGACAGTTTTTCATTCGATGAACTGTGATGGAACGATCTGCGCTCTTTGGTTCTTGAATAAAATGTCGTTTCTATTTGTGTCGAACGTTTCTTTCTTTTTTTAAAGATTAATTTTAAAGTACAAATTCAAAAGCAGTCGCGTAGTTGTATGAATTTAAAAAAAAATAAGAGAAAGAAACTCAATAAAAATGGTGCCAAGAGAAATGCGGCGCGCAAAATGGGACGAAGATTGGCCAAGCATGAAGTGCCTGTCGAGCGACGAAAAAAACGCGAATATTATGAATGTTTTATCGTCTGCTCGATGGCTTTCCAGGGATGTGCGAGGAGTTTTTATTTGACGAAATGAAATGCGTTTATGCCGTTGAAGAAGTGTAGTTAAGCTTTTCTTTTCACTACGATCTCTGCGTGTTTCAGTATTTGCTGTTGTTGGAGTTGTTGTGTCTGTGTAACAATGTGTAAATGTATTAAGATGAATGTAATACTGTACGCTGGGAAGAGTATTATGTATACAAATGAATGTAATATTGTACGCTTGTAAGAGTATTGTGTATACAAATAAATGTAATAGTATTATGTATAAAGATGAACGTAATAGTTATTGTACGCTAGTAAGAGTATTATGTATAGAGATGAATGTAATATTTATCGTACGCTTGTAAGAGTATTATTCTTAAAGATGGATGTAATATTGTACGCCTGTAAATGTATTATGTTAGGACCTGTACATTTTTTGTTATGCATGAAATTTCAACGTTCTGTTATATTCGGTTAAGTAAGAAAGTAATCTAAAATAATTCGGTTCCGAACGTTCGGTTTTAATCGAGTTTGGACGCAAATCTTATTTTGACCTTTCGAAAACCTTTTTCGAAAATGTCAACAATATGAAAAAAATTATTCGAGAAAGGGAAAATTTTATTTTTTAGAAAATGAACTTATTATTATAACATTGTTTACCTGATTAACAATTAACTATTATTACACTTGTTACCTTATATATCGATATATCGCCAATAAATTAAAAACAACTTTTAAAAGACATAAAACAAAACAACCAAAAATAAAAAATGTATCAAACATCAACATACGCGACTATCCAACAATTCTTCTGAGCATAAAAAAGAAGTATTTTCTGAATTGAATTCGTTGCTGAGGTTGAGCAGAGGTGGTTATGGGTGGGTTGGGTTGGGTTTAACTTTTTTGAATCATGCTTGTATAGGGTTAGGTTGAAATACAATTAAAAAAATATCATTCGAAAAATAATGTTTCAACTATGGGTTGGTTTGAGTTATGAAATTTTACTTTTTAAGGTGGGTTGGGTTTAGTTGGGTTGGGTAAGTGGTGAGTTGGGAGGGGCTGGGTCACCAAAAATGAACCCATGTCAACCTGAGACGATAACCTGATGCTCCCTGAAAGCGTTACTTTGAACTCAATTTCTCAAAAACCATGAGATCCTGAGTAGATAAAAAACTGAAAAGTAACAGATTTTTTGTTTTCAACAGAACATTCTTTTGAAAATATTCAACTTCTCGATGAGGATAGCTAGAACTTGAACTTGTCATGTTAACATTAAAGTTTAATGAAGTCTGCCAGCGTGGATATCTTATTGCAAACACTTTTGTTTACTTCGTTGTAAAAATCATTATTTACATATCACCAAAACAGCCATTTTAGTTTTTTAATCACAAATAGAAATAGAAGACAGTATGAACCAATAAAGATAACAACTTAATTTTGCCATTTATTCGATAAGATTTTGAAATTCTAAAAAAACGATGTTTTAAAAGTTGCCAAGCATTCGGTTATACTCCAAACTTCTGGAAACAGATAAAAACCCGCAAAAAACTGGCTTTACCAAAAAGTTAGTAAGGATACCGGAGAAACATCCATGCTTAGTAGAGATGTCACAAGATTGGGTCGGGTACCCGTGGCATCCCTAATGTTCATCTATTACCGACGTATTGGAGCATTGGTCAACATCAGGTCTCGTTGAACATCGCTTAGTCAGTTTGAATCACGTTTAATGAAAATTTGTGGAACGAAGTGACAAAAACGACGACAATAAATATATATATATATATATATATATATATATATATATATATATATATATATATATATATATATATATATATATATATATATATATATATATATATATGTGTGTGTGTGTGTGTGTGTGTGTGTGTGTGTGTGTGTGTGTGTGTGTGTGTGTGTGTACGCGGTCCTGATAGTCCAAGAGAAGCGTAAATCAGAGCTTTTACAGTGTGGAAGTAGGCGTTTATTTGACACACAGGAATGAATATATAAGTCCCCTGGTGGAGTGCAGGAGTGCAGGAAAGCTAAGAAAACGTTGAAAGCAGATGATACTCATCTCGTGTATGTAAGCGACATTTTTCTCTTTCTGTTGAAGACCCATATGGTGTTATGACTTGATGATGGGCCTGCCTACTCAGGTAACAAGAACTACGTTTGTCTCTCATCATGAAAGCACTCGTTGTTTTGAGACGCTGCAATTTCATTGAAGTCGTTTCAGCAAAATAATTGTTGTAAATAACTTTTTGAGTTTTAAAAACAAATGTGTAGTAATGTTTAGAGAATGATATTTGTTTTTTGTTTTCAAACAGATGTTAGTTTTGAAACATTCAATATTCTAGACTCGAGAAATAAAAAATACGAAATATAATTAGAAATGAAAAACAAAGATTTTCTTGAATATTTTACAAAAATAAAAAATTAATTGAAATTCGAGAAGGCTTTTAATTCTGAATTTAAAAAAAGAGATTGAAGAAAGACTGGCAGATATCTTATCAGCATGAAATTCCACAACTTTTAAAATTGTCTCTTGCGGTTTTATTCACATTAAACGAATGAAAACATAAGTTTTAGTGTTGAAAGAAAAATTAAAACAATTGAACATGAACACCTCAAACAGTGAAACAGCTAGTAGTGCAGTATCT
>OZ022246.1:20772858-20787858 GCA_963978895.1 Erpobdella octoculata
TGAAAGAAAGAGAAAAAGAAGAAAAGGGAAGAACAAAGAAAGCGAGAAAGAGAGCGAGAAAAGAAGAAGAAGTTGATGATGATGGTGAGATGTCATTCCGAGTGCCTGTTAGAAAAGGCTTCCAAACCTTGAGATGAGATAATAGTGTGTATGTGAGTTGTTGTTGGGGTGTCGTGTCCAGTGATAAACTGGTGGTGAAATTAGGCTGGTTCAAGGTGGGTGGTTCAAGGTGGGTGGTTAAAGGTGGGTGGTTACAGGTGAGTGGTTATATGTGGGTGGTTTAAGATGGGTGGGTCAAGTTGGGTGGATACTGAAAAGTAGTTCAATGTTTAAGATGGGTGGTTATAAGTGGGTGGTTCAAGGTAGGTTGTTCAAGTTGGATTGTTACAGGTTGGTAGTTATAGGTGGGTGGTTCAAGGTGAAGGTCAGCCATAGTGAAGATTGTTTTATGAGGAGAACGAGTTGAGTGCTTTCGAATGTTCCTGTTGGCCGATGAATGCATAAATTTGAATGGTCTGAGAATCCAAGAGAATTTTCTTATTTGGGCAAAGACGTAAACATCAATGAAGGAATGGAAAACTCGCTGAGGAGTGGCAATTCTAAATCTAATTAGGAAAGTTATGGTGGATTTCTTGGAAGAGGAAGTGGCACACAAACGCTGGCGTGAAAGTTTTTCCAGAAATTCTGTGAATCCGATAAAATGGAGACGCCATTACATCCACATGCACTTTAAAGGCTCTACTTTGCAACACGTTGGAAAATTTCAAGCATCATCATCATCACCATCACCACTGTCATCGTTACTGACATGAGCATCAGAGGTTTTGGTGGTTTTATCTTTTTTTTACAAAAAAAGCAGCTGATTTTTTTTAACTGTTGTTATTATTATTATTATTATTACTCATATCGCCGCCACCGTCATCATCATCATCATCATCATCACCATCACCATCATCATCATCATCATCATCACCATCACCATAATCATCATCATCATCATCATAATCATCACCACCACCACCATCATCATCATCACCATCATCATCATCACCACCACCATCACCACCATCATCAGCATCATCATTATCATCATCATCATCATCATCATCATCATCATCACCACCATCATCATCACCATCCTCATCGCCATCATCGTCATCATCATCATCATCATCATCATCGCCACCTTGGTTATTAAAAATGTCCATCACGTACAATAGAGCGATTTTAATGTCAGCCTATTTGAGCTGAAACGTGGTCCATTTGTGCAATACTACTCCTCTGTATTTCTTCATCGTTTTCTTTTTTTTATGGTTAGTTCAGCTAGCATTTATTAAATGGCCAGACGGGATTGAAATTAAAATCTACTACCGAGTTTACCATCAGCAGTTGGCTTCCTGCCAAGCTGTGCTCTGCTGGAAGATTTGAAGCGACGATGGTCGTTTTTGTTATGCTGGTTGTGGTAGCGGTTGTTTTAGTGGTAGTGGTAGTGGTGATAACGATAGTGGTGGTGGTGGTCGTCGTGCTAGTGGTGGTGATAGTAGTGTTGGTGGTGCTTATGGTAGTGGAAATGATTGTGGTGGTGGTGATAGTGATGGTGGTAGTAGTTGTAGTGTAAGTTATGATAAGAATATGCTAAAATAGTAATTATGAGTATCATGATCAGTCCCCGTCCGAAATTATTTAGAAATGATTTCTACTGCATGATAATATAATAATTAACTGGTTTTAGTGATAATGAAAACACAAAAATATTGGTGTAATTAATTATCTGTTAATTATCCATTAAATATGCTATACTACATTCTTACCATGGCTTGCGTGAAAAATATTTGATGTTTGTCATAAAAGTATTTGATGTTTTTTATAAAACTATATGACATAAACAACTTCTTTAGAGAACAGATTAAATGGTTAAACACTTTTGTGTTAGAATAAATTGTTCACACTAGCATAGACTATATTTTTGTTAAATTGGCTGGGAAACAAAATGTTTGACAATTTTATTTTTTTTCAAATTGCCTAATTGTTTAACTAGTACTTACACAGATTTTCATGACTTTATCAAAAATGTATAATTTTTTAAATATAAAAAAGTATTCTGCTTTATGAACACAAACTTAGTTTAACTGTGTTTAAAAACTTGCATTTTTAAATACGGCTTGAAAAGTATTAGATAATTGAAGCTGAAAAAAATCAATCTCACTATCTCTCCCGAAAATTATTTTCCAAACCCCGTTCTTCGAAGAATGGCCTGCCTGCGCCACTGATATTGATCATAACGATGGTGATAATGAAGCTGATTTTTCTAATGATGATGTTTAAATAAATGGTAATGACAGGAATGGTGGGTTTTAAAAAATGGCGTAAGTGGTGGTGGTGGTGATGATGATGATGATGATGATGATGATGATGACGATGACGATAACGATGACGATAACGATGATGATGTTTAAAAGATGTACGAAGGTGTTAAAACGCGAAGTAAATGAAACAGTTTGTTTTCATTTCACATTGGATTTCTTACTTGAATGTAAATAAAAAAAAATAAAAACTGAATTTTGTTTTGAAAAATTAAAAGTTCTAATTGATTTTGTTCATTTAGCATATTTGATGTTTCTTTGACGTTGCTTATAGCAATCAACGTTTTAATGCTTGTTTCTCGATCACACTGATAGCCGCAAGACAAATATAGAATTGAATACAATTAAAATAAACAACTAAATATCATTACAAATGTACCGGTAAAAACAATTACAAATATACAATTAAATACAATTACAAGTATACAGTAAAATACAATTACAAGTTTACAATTAAATACAATTACAAGTATAAAATTAAATACAATTACAAATATACAATTAAATACAGTTACAAGTAAACAATTAAACACAATTACAAGTACACAAAAAATACAATTACAAATATACAATTAAATACGATTACACATCTACAATTAAATACAATTACAAATATACAATTAAATACAATTACAAGTATACAATTATTTACAATTACAAGTAGACAATAAAATATAATTACAAGTATATAATTAAATACAATTACATTTATACAATTAAATACAATAACATTTATGCAATTAAATACAAATACAAATATACAATTAATTACAGTTACAAATATACAACCATAAGGGATTAATAACAGAATTTTATTTTGAACAAAAAAGCTAACGAAGTGGCAAAATATTTATCGCTTGTATTTCCGCATGTTCCATCTGATAACCAATTGTCTTACATCTCCGCCTCTTTCAGACCACATGTGCCTTAACGCGAGCGAATCACATAAACACGCCAACACACATAAATACACTCACATAAACATACACACACGAACATGCATACGAACATACACAACAAAACAAACAAACAAACATACACACAAACATACACACAAACACACACACAAACAAACCATACACAGGAACATACACACACAAACACACAAGCATACATACAAACAAACAAACACACACACAAACAAGCATGCTCACGTGCATAACCGCAAGATGGCCGATTATTTAATACTCTTATGGTCAGAAATTGTTGAAGAAGCGGAACAAACGTTGTAGAAAGAAAGAAAGAAAGGGCACGCCCCCAGCCTCCCTTCCTACCACATCTGCTCTTCCACAAGGACAACCACCCCCCTCCCCCTTACTCTTTCCTCAAGTAGAAATCAGTTAAAAGACTTGTGATGTGCCTTCTGTGGCTTATCTCTAAGTCTCCGCTTTCTCTAAAGTTGCATTAAATTGGTATTTCTGTTTTTATTGGCTACAATACTTTCTAAGCAGTAAAGTGGGTTGTAATTGTATGTAGTCAGACGAACTATACTGTAGGTATATGCAATAAAATGTACAATACTTTAATGCAGTTAAATGAACTATACTGCATATGCAATGAAGTGTTATATGCAGTTAAATGTACAATATTTTAATGCAGTCAAGCGAACTCTACTTTATATGCAGTAAAATGCACATTACTTTTTATATTAATTATTTAGAGTCTTTCAGGAGACAACGCCCCCTCATAACCCTACCCTACCCTACCCTACCCTACCTTACCCTACCTTACCCTACCTTACCGTACCCTATTTTGCCCTAACCTACCCTACCCTACCCTACGACAATCTAGCAACAGCTGTGAGGGACGCAACAAAGTAAACTCGATTATGCCCTTTTCGATGGAGAAATTTGATTTCTCTCCCAACTGCAATTTGAACGATTTGATTGGAAACAAATTGTGTAGATCGGAGAAAAATTAGAATTTTGGCAAAATCGAAAAACTGGTAGAAAAACTTGAAAGCAAAATGACTGTCGATTTGTATTTGAAAATTATCAAACCGATAAATTTTGAGAAAATTAAATTTTATTTCTATTAAAAATCAAATTAAAAATATATTAAAAGACACACGTTTTAAATTTTATTTGAGCCAAATAATAAAATTTTTTTTTGAAAAGTAAAACAATTCTATTTCAATTCAAAAAACAGAAAACAAGAAAACAATACGCTGGAATTCTTCTACATAGTATAAAAAGAAATCATTAAAAGAGCGGACAGTGAAGATATACATAATTGTCTCACTGATGTATGTCTTCAATTTAGGTTCATCAATTATTTAGAAGCTGCAAAAATTTTACACACTTTATTTAATGAGTTCTTATTAAACTGAACATTTGTTACGATTCTCTCGTCGGTCGGTTTCTCGGGTTGTTTTCTCTCTGTTTATCTTTTGTTTTTTTATTTTTATTTTTAGCTGTCGAGTTTTCCGTTCAATAGCAGTGCTGTTTTTGTTTATCATCAAGAACGTGGAGAACATGGGACTGCTGCGATAGTGATGACGCCGATGCCGGTGGTGGTGATGAAAGTGGTCAAGATAGTGGTGGTGGTAAAAGAGGTGGTGGTAAAAGAGGTTTTTATTGTAGCTGTGCTAATGGTAATAGTGAAAGTAGTTTTGATAGCGTCGTGGTTATAGTTGTATTAATGGTGGTGGTGATAGTTGTATTGATGGTGGTGGTGATAGTGGTTGGGGATGTGGTGGTGCTAGTGATAGTGATAGTGGTTTTGATGGTTGTAAAACTATTATTATTATAATACGTATAACGTGGTGTGAGTAAATGTATTTTTATGACTTGCGTGCCAATATCTGGATGCAATCATCAAACACGATTTGTTCTAATTGCCTGCAATCCAATACATTCATTACTGTCGAATATCATTTGCTTACAATGAAAAATTGTAATTTCCAGTCATATCCACGACTCACAAACCATGCGCAAATAAAAAGTAGTTTGAAAACAAAAAAATACTAAGCTAATAATTAAATGCAATTTTTTGTTCAAACTGAGCTTTCATAACAACCAGTCTGTCGTGCGCGTGAGCACAAATTTATGAAGCGGAAGTGCCGCCATGTTGAGACCGGTGTCACGTGATCGATCTGGAAAGGTTTCGATGATGTTTACGATCTGAGATCGCGCGTTCTTTCGAACTTTTGTTTCTTTTTTTATAAATCATTTTTAAAAATAAAAGTTTTATTCGAGAAATTTGTTTTTTTTTAAATAAATAATAAAAATATAATACATTATAGCTCAAGAGCGAAAATAATAATAAACAAACCCTTAAGTTGAAGAGTGGCGTTCCTACTGACGACACTCAGTCCGGTTTTCATGTCCGTGGCATTGCAGTAGTAGACCCCCGTGTCCAGTGCCTTGGAGATTTTGTTCTTGGAAGGTGAGTGGTTCTTGTTGTTGTTGTTGTGAAAGCTGTGCAGGTAGTTGACCTTCAGAAAGAACAGCTGACCGGTCGAACGCAGGATCCGGTACGAACTGGATTCGATACGCTCACCGTTCCTGTACCACGCGATGGTCGGAGAGGGATCTGTACTGCCCTCAACTCTGCAGTTGAGAGTTGCTGGCTCGTTTCTTTCTACAAAGGTATCAACTGGATGCTCCACAATTCGAAGAGAATGTACAACTGTAATATATTTATGTATATAAATATTAATATATTTATACACATAAAACTATCAAATAATTTTATAGAAATTTAGTTTTTCAAAGAATTTTCAAGTATTTTAAAGACTCAAAATACAAAATAGAAAAGAGGTTAGCTGTCAACTGAAATTAAAGAATTTAATTTTAGATCAAGCACTTTCCACTGTTCACGTAATTTTCTACATTGTTATTTTTTTTAGAGTAATAAAACATGTGTAATTTTTATTTATTATTTTTGCATGGAAATAAAAAAACTGCCATAAATTATTATTTGATAAATAAATAAATAAATATGGCATAAATTATAAATAAAAAACAATTAGAATAAAAGATAGTAAGTATAATTAATATCACGTTTGTAAATATGATTGAAGTTTTTCATCAAACAACGTTGAGGTGTAACATCCCTTCTCTTTCCTCTACGGGTTTTCTCACTGCAGTAATCCCTGAAGCCATGCTGGTCTCACTGAACGTGCCAATAAATATTTCATGCATTTTTTTTTGCATGAGGAGGTTCTTACCCGACAATCACCCTGTGAATAACATTTAACCTTCGATAACAAGTCTGTCATGCATACATGAATGCATGCATGTATTCATGTATGCATACATGCACTCATGCATGCATACATGAATACATGCATGTATTCATGTATGCATGTATGCATACATGCGTGCACTCATGCATGCATACATGAATACATGCGTGCACTCATGCATGCATACATGAATACATGCGTGCACTCATGCATGCATACATGAATACATGCGTGCACTCATGCATGCATACATGAATACATGCGTGCACTCATGCATGTACAGTAAAAGTCCTATAGAGCGGCACCTTCAAGAGCGGTTGCTAAGGGCAACGGACACTTTTGTTTGGATACTTTTGATCTTCCTCGACGGTGTCCGCTCTTCATGACTTTTACTGTATTTTTTAGACAATAATACAACATTTTGTTATGCATATTATACACATTAAACGTATATCATGAATACATGCCTACATGTATACATTCATATATTCTTTTGACAAAATAAAGCAATTTGTTATGCATATTACACACATTAATGCATACATACATACATACATACATACATACATACATACATACATACATACATACATACATACATACATACATACATACATACATACATACATACATACATACATACATACATACATACATACATACATACATACATACATACATACATACATACATACATATATACATACATACATACATACATACATACATGTATAATATGCATAGAATTCTTAGAAAATGTGTTAAAGTGGAAAGTATCGTAGAAAAGAATGAAAGGCTGATTCTCAGAGGAAAGAGCAATTTATTTATATTTTGAACGCTGAACGGAATTGATGCCTAAAGAAGATTGAAATGACAGCACGTTGAGTGCTTGTGATTCTCGTTGGCTTTCTCTCTCTTTCTCTTTCTCTGTTTCTTTCTCTTTTTTTCTCTCTCTTTTTTCTCTTTCTCCCTTTTTCTCTATTCTCCCGTTTTATTTGTTCTTTGTCGTGTTCAGTGCGGCAGTGTGGTTCTCAGTGACCCGGGGGGGGGGAGTGTATGTGGAAATTCACAACAACCTTGTTTAGATATTTAAATTCAAAACTCGGAGGCCGGTGAATGAAGAGAAAAACACATATTGATTGTCTTTAGGCGCTGGGCAAATTTTCCAGATGACTGCGATGTACAACAAAACATACAAAAGCTTCAATTTGTCAGTTCATATTGCAGGATTTTATTGTCATGTATTGTGAAAATTTGCTACTCCCAAAAAGTACCGCCTTAAATGGATCCCCATTTCCTCCCCACCCCCCTATGCCACTAGCCCTGATCTAAGATTTGGGTTTCCATGACATCTTGTTGTTGTTCTTGTTTTTAAACATCAAAAGACTAACAAGTTTTTAAGAAATCAACAAAAACTCTTCTATCTAAACACAAAATCAGGTTGCAGATTTATTGCTGTTTTAAATTTCTAGTTTTTAGTTGATTGTTGTGTTGTTAGCAATTAATTCAGCAACTTTTTTTGTCGAGTTTTTTATGTACTAAAAGCATCAAAATGTGATTATTTGTCTGTTATAAATGTGATTTTATTAAATGAATTTTTCAGATAAATGCACAAAATTTGTGACGAGAAATTGGGTTTAGAATTGAGTCGGTTTTAAAAACCAGTTGTTCTTCAAAGAAAACCTTTTGTAAAAAAAATTGTGTTGCGCTGAAAAAAAAAGTGTTTTTAGAAGAAAAAAATGTTTTGTAGCTTGAAAAAATGTTTTGCAGGGAAACCCAGAAAATATTCACAGTCGAGAATGAAAGCGTGTGAAAGGCTTCAGCGAGAACATTTTTATACAACGAAAAAATAAACTTTTTTAAACTTAAAAATTTATACAGTTTTAAACAAAAACCAAAAATTGTTTTAGCAAAAAATCTTAAAAATTTAAAGAAAAAAACGTTTCTTTTTCTAAAAAAAACCTTAAAAAACATTTTTTCACAAGAAAAAGAAACGAGAAACGGGTCTCCGTGATGGAAATCGACACGGAATTGATCCAGCCCAATTGATATTGATCGTCAAGAAACCTTAATTTATCGCCAGCGTGCAACTCTTCGACGTTTAACTCTCGGTCGGATGTATGACCAGCATCGCCATTTCCACCTACCGGGAATAGAACCCCGATGGCTGAACGACGTGTCCTGAAGGCCAACAAAGGCCTGTCCTCGGTCTTAATTGGACTTTACTTGGAACGTCACTTGCACGTGGTGCCAGATTGATCACCCTGCAAACTACTTCTTCTTTTCTTCTTCTTCTCTTCGTGTTTCAGTTTATTTCCTGCTGTTTCTCGACTTCGTCAATCTAGGATTTGTTGTCGTGGTTGTTTGTGTTGTTTGTGTAGTCTAAATTATTTAAATTCTAAATTATTCAAGTTTTGAATAGTTTAAATTTTAAATTATTTATATTCTGAATTATTTAAATTTTGAATTATTAAAATTTTTGTTTTTTAGTTGATGTTAAACTAAATTAAATTTTCAAATGTTTCTTGTTGAAACATTTTTCAAATTTTTTTTTAAATAATTTGAAAAAAACATCGCATCAACTTTATTATTTATATTTTTTTAGAGAATTGCTGAAAGTGAAAACTTCACTGGATTGTCACGAACGTAGAAAAAAAGAAAAAGATAAACATTTTAGAAGTATTTGATGATGACGATGATGACGACGACGACGACGACGACGACGACGACGACGATGACGATGACGATGACGATGATGATGATGATGATGATGATGATGATGATGATGATGACGATGATGATGATGATGATGATATTG
The DNA here is from genome assembly GCA_963978895.1 of Erpobdella octoculata. Taxonomy (NCBI): domain Eukaryota; kingdom Metazoa; phylum Annelida; class Clitellata; order Hirudinida; family Erpobdellidae; genus Erpobdella; species Erpobdella octoculata. The sequence goes on from OZ022246.1 coordinate 20,782,229, forward strand.
ATGATGACGATGACGATGACGGTGACGATGACGATGATGACGATGATGACGATGATGAAGATGATGGGGTGATTATGCAGTTGTCATACTGCCTGTTTGACAGTGCGACATATGTCACAAATTGCACATTTTACATCTCTCTTAAAAAGGAAGCAACTTGGAACGAACGCCTCCACACGCCACAACGACGACAACCACCACTTCTTTCCTTCCAGCCTTACCACTTTGGCACGCACCACTCAACTCTCTTCTTGTCAGCTCGCAGACACTCGATGTTTCCCAGAATAAAATAGTGTCAAAAAATGTTCATGAAAAATATTTCTTGAAATTGTTGCACACGAAATAAAATATTGTCAAGGTGTCCTGATGTTAAGCTCAATTTTTTGTCCCTCCGCTCGCCACCGCAATATTATAAATCTCATACCAAATGGCTGACATCCCTTTTATCAGACGGCTCCTAACCTTTGACCTGTTTGCGTAATGTGGGTCAGGTCAAAAACTACTTATTTGAATGCCAAGCATATTAATCAAGCAAGTTACTGTTAAAATACCAGCTATGGCATTACACGTTACAACTAAACCGCTGAAATGTAAAATTATTTAATAATATAATATGTTAACTATTATTTAAAGTTTTGAATATTTATTTGAATATCAATAAAATAATTTGCCATTTAAAACAAATTGTAAAAAAAAAATTTCTCCTGAAATTTTTTTGACGTCTGCGATTCTGCGCACGCTTCGTTGAAGATGAACGTCGTAAGGAGATGAGCGGACATCAACTGGCACGAAGGAGAAGTTGACAAACAAAAAAGAAATAAAAAAACAATTTATAATAAAATTAAATATCAAAACTAGCTAGGAATATCGTTGATAATTATTTTTCAAAATAATGTCTTATATCAGTTATTAGAGGTTTTAAATAAAATGTTTGTTATTTTTACTTACATATTTATTCCTAAAGTATTATAAAACAAGCACTGTGATATATATATATATATATATATATATATATATATATATATATATATATATATATATATATATATATATATATATATATAATACATATTTATATGTATAATTTATATAATATATAATATATATAATATACATAAAATTTTTAATATATAATATATGTATATGTATATGTATGTATATAGTGTATAGTATATTTTTAGTTTATAAAGCTCAGAGATACAAAACGCTACAGTCAGAATAATTTTGTTGCTGTCAAAGCTTCAAGTTCTTTTCATGCACGGTCACTCACTTCATCAACAACAACAACATCAACAACAGCAACAACAGCAGCAGTTGTAGTAGCATAGCACAGCAGCACTGCAGTTCGATTCCCACAGAAGAGACGTGGACAATCCATCAACATCATCAACGTGGCTCTCATGTTTTACATCCATGCTCCATGCACGGCTAACTCACATCACTCCTTCCAGGCTTTCCTTTATCCAGACGACGTCTGCGTGCCTTATCCACGTATCCACGATCCAGTCCCAATTATTAACCCTCATGTTTCTCCCCTTTACGGTGAACCGGTCATCTCCAACCACTAATCACGATTAGCGTTCTCGTGATTCAAGCATAAACATTCGATTTTGTTATTGTTCTTATTAAAAAGATCCAAGAAACGAGATATTTTTCGTCGCTAAATCTTAGAAAACAGAAAAAATATTGTTAATTAACGTGGTTTTAAATGATCGGTAGTTAAACAAAAACACGTCTAAAATAAATTTTTGATTCATCAAAAATTCACCAGCTGACACTCTTCGAAAGTATTTTTTTAATAATGTTTGTCAAACGAGAAAGAAAAAAAATGATTGGAGACTCTTTAACGCGTGTTCTTACATTGAATTGCATTTCAAGGCCTCAACTCTCTCACGAAACTTCTAATCACCGGGCTGTACAAAAATACCGTCTGAAACCTTCCAATGTGCATTTCCGTGAGTACGTTCAGTACTGAAGTACTTACTTACTTACTTACTTACTTACTTACTTACTTACTTACTTACTTACTTACTTACTTACTTACTTACTTACTTACTTACTTACTTACTGGCCGAGTTGAAACTGCCAGCGTTGACAGCCCATGCAAACTACTTAACTGCTTAACTCAAACGAAAAATAAATAAAATTTTTTCAACTTGAAATAAACAAAGTAATAATAGATTTATAATTTTTTTTGTCAAAGTGCAAGTAAAAAAAAACTGCACATTTTTGAATAATTATCGAAATAACGTAGAGATAAATGGCAGAACATTAGAGAGAAAATGTGAGAAAAGGAAGATAGTAAAGTGAGAGATAGAAATAGAGTAGGTGATAAAAACTTAAAGAAACGTAAAGAAGAAGATAGTAATGCAGTAGGTGATAGATAGAAGTAGCAAGAATTTTTTTAATTTGATAAGAAAGAAAAGAAAAAGAAACCAAGATGGAGAAATGAAGCAGGCTGGTTGAAGTAACAGCAGGAAGTGAGCTTAAATAATTAATTCCTCGTCGTCCCACAACAAAACCTGCGGCTGTATTTATGTGGGAATCTTGTGCTGGAAAGAAAAAGAAGAGAAACAGAGATAAAGACAGGCAGGCAGAAAAACAGAGATAAACAGAGAAAGAGAGAGAGAGAGAAAGAGAGAGAGGGAGAAGAAAGAAAGCGACAAAGAAAGAGAAGGAGTTTGTAAGTTTGCAGGCATGTCAAAGGCATTTTTGTTTTCCTCTATTAATGGTGTAAAGCAGCGTGTTTGTGCATACAAATTAACAGGACCTACATAAGATCGTGTACATCAAGACCAAATTCACCTCATCCCAGTGACGCAATAACTTCCTGGCTGTGCGTGTGTGTGTGTGTGTTTTGTGCCTTTGTGTGCGTGAACTTCAATTCGGCACACGTCTGTGACATGGTGTGATCATCAATATTCATTTTAAAAATGATTTCAATTTTTTTTTATCCGATAGTGATATTAGAAATAACACATTACGCTGTACAAATTTTCTAACACAAGTTGAACACGTCTGTACGCACATTGAATACATGTGTACACAAAGTACATTTTGTACACAAAGTACATTTTGTACACACTTGGAACACATTTAGTGCACATTTGGAGCACATTTTGTACACACATGAAGCACAGTTTGTACAGACGAGGAACACATTTTGTACACATGTGGAACACATCTTGTACACAAGTGGAACACATTTCTGGCAGTGGACACACAAGAAAGAGCGATCGAGGCGCTACGTACGTCAAAAACACGCCTGATTTAATCGGCGCTCTCCTGGCACGCAATATAACGGGACCCTGTGACGTCATCGTGTGTTCCACGCTGCTCCACCGGGTGACATGGGGGAGATGTATATCTCCAATTAATGCTCCTTTCCTGAATATTTCTCTCCTCTCCGCAAGATTTGCATTTCGAATATTCAACCAAAAAATCGGTTTTTTTTTCTTAATTTAAATTCGATTTCATTTCCTCGACGCGATCTGATTGGAAAACCTTTTCTTCATTTTTAACAACATCTCCATATATCCATCAATCAATCAATGTTCCATGAAATAACAAAATGAACAAGCTTGAATATCCAATTATATATCAAATGAACGACTACAGAGTTCTCTTCTGCACAACTTATTTCAATCACAACATCTTATTTGTGTACTATATGATGTCTAATTCATTGTGGGTTTTATATATGTTCGTGATTAATCATGTATTCCATTTGTACGTGTCTGATTCGTGTGATTATCTATACGTTGTGTTTGCATGTGATAAACAATACATGAGTATGTGATTAACAGCACTTTTGTATGTGATAAACATTGTATTGCATTTTAGTGAGCTTGATTTGAATTGCTTTGTACATCTTTATATTTTGAAACATTTTAATGCATCCGAAGTAATTTTTATGAAAATCTAAATTATTTATTTTAATCGTCAAACAAGAATTCATGAATTTTTTCAAACATTTTTTTCCCCAAAAACTTTCGACGTTTAAGTTTGTCGAATTTTTAAAATTGCGCTAAAATTTTTCGCTCAATTTTTAAAATTTTAAAAATAGAATTTATAAATTATTCCAATTATTTCCGTGAAATTTAAAAAAATTTAACTGAAGACGTTGATTACGCTAGGACACTTTCCATACAAATTATAGAATAATAATTGTTTACAACTGAATTTATAAACATTATAGGAATACGAAATAATTAATATTATAACTAATTGTATTTATAATATTTTATTATAAATTAAACTCTGTCACAACTGGAATAATAAGAAATCAAATAAACAACTGTTATAAATTTACAAATAATTAGATTTTATAAAGCACGTTAACAAGACAGATGCATTTTCATTCCGGGAATTTTTGTCCGTTTCCGTCCGTTAACGTTTGCGTCCGGCTCCGTTAAAAATATTAACTGACGTAAATTAACGAAATTTGTCATTAACATTTATTAACGAACATCAAATATTGCCGTTAATTCTCAAATAACTTATTATTAATTTTTTAATTGATTTAATTTAGTTATTTTAACTTTTTAAATTTATTTGTTTGTATTCTTGGTTTTCTTTGTAATAAGATTGGAAATGTAAGCTACCGTTTCATATTTGATTGGTATGTATGTATATACACATACATATATAGTAGTAACGTTGGCTGTTATTTTGTTTTGACGAGAATTACATTTTATTCTTATTATTTCAAAATTTCTAACATGCCGAAACTATTTAGTATTTTGTGGGGCTGTTTTGAAAAAGGAAAAAAATCGTTAAATGTTTCTAAAGTTGCAAGAAGCAAAAAATTGAGTAAACTTTATAAACTTGCAAAAAGATCCACTGCCAGTATTAAATACCTACCGGAAGACAAGTCACATTGCTCTCTCCACATTGCAAGGACACAATTGCAGCTAAAATCCAGGATCTATCCAGCATCCAAATTATAAAAAAAAACAATAAATTTGTTATTATATTTTATTGATTTTCATTTGAATTATGATTGATATAATTTGATAGTTTATATAAAAGTTTTTTTTTAAGTTTTGTTGATTTCAAAATAACGAGTTTTTACAATTTTCGCGGGAATTAGCGGCCGTTAACGGTTTTTTCAATAAAAATTTTCACGTTTACGACTTTTAAATATAATTGCGTTAATTTATTTTAATGTGACAAAAATTACCGGTATTGTCTGAAACGCCCATGTTTAGTAGCTAGGGGGCAGAGAACAGGTGTCCCAGGCGCCACTTGGAAGGGGGCACAAAAATCATTTTTGAAAAAGTACTCAAGTCTACCCTTCCTTTCGGTCATCAACTATTTTTGGAGACAAAATTGTAAAAAGTTTTGGAAAATTACTGCCTCATACCCGGGTGACAAAAACCGTAGCTACGCCTACGTAACAAGAGCATGCTTGTGGCATCTTCTAAGTTGACCCTGAATGACCCCGATGCTGTTGGAGATGTGCGTTTCGTGTAAAAGAATTTGCATGACGACGAAACTCAACGCGACTCAAATATTTGTTTCTTCTCGCGGAAAAGGATCAAATTTTCGATCTCTTATTTAATCAGTAAGGTTTTTAAAGATGAGAAATCTGAAATGGGAATTACAAATTGGAAAAGACAGGTGTCAAA
>OZ022246.1:20792858-20795358 GCA_963978895.1 Erpobdella octoculata
TATGTGGAATGGGGTTAAATGTCATTGTATGTGGAATGGGGTTAAATGTCATTGTATGTGGAATGGGGTTAAATGTCATTGTATGTGGAATGGGGTTAAATGTCATTATATGGGATATATTTCGTGTTTTCAATTTTGTTTAATTGAGCGCCTGCATAATTTTCTTAATTGAGTTATTTTTTATTATTTTGTTTCGTCCAATCGGCTCAGACAAGAAACTGTCAAAAAAAGAAGAAGAAGTTGATATTGAGTATTTTGCAGCTGTTACGGCAAGTAGGTATTCTTCAGAACGGAAATTCTTCCTAGCTTGGCAAACAGTGGCGACAATTCAGTGTGGCCTATCTTGCTGGAAATGTGCTTTTCCGTGGTTTAAAAAAAGAAAAAGATTTTCATGATGTTTAGATATTTTTAAATTAAATAGATATTTTAATTGCAAGAAATAAATTTTCGTCGGATTGGCAAAAAATATCTTGTTTTTGTGAGTAATTGTGTTTGGATAAATATTTATATTTTCTATTTCATTTTTATTCTTGTAGCTTGTAGAATGTGTGTCTATATGTGCGTTAAAAATATGTGTAGTTTTACTACTTATGTGTGTGAAAGAGTGTGTTGCCCAATTATATGTGTGCTATAGTATGTGCTGTTCCGATATAATAAATTATGTGTGCTAGTAAAACGTCGTTAACAAAAGAGTGGCTCAAATGATGAGCTCATTATAAACGCAATTCATCGAATGAATGGAACTTCCAATCTTTTGATGAAACTCCAAAGCAATAAAATCATATTATTTTTTTTATTGCAAAATTATTTTCCACGCATACAAAAAATCTGTCAGAAGAGATTTTTTTTTGAAAGCACACAAAATGCGAAAAAAAGCCCGCAGCAAATCAAATCCTTTTGTTTTTTCTCCTTCTGCTTCAGAAGAATCAAATCAGGAAATTCATAAAAATTTGTTATTTTTATTACTGTTTTTCAGTGAAAGTTTTGCGGTCACGTTGTTGTTGGTTAAAAAAAAAAACTTCACAGAATAAATCGGCGAGCGCTGCCGAACGATGGTCCAGTAAAGGGGGTACAGTACAGAAGGGTGCAGTACAGAAGGGTACAGTACAGGGAGTACAGTACTGGGGATACAGTACAGGGAGTACAGTACAGGGGGTAGAGTAAAGGGGGTAGGCTGTCATAGGAAAGAAGAAGAAGCTGATGCAAATTTAATGAGAAAGAGAAAACGAGGAAGAGTAATTTCATTCACAGAACATCACATGTGTTTTTGTGTGCGTGTGTTTTTGGCCACGCCCCTTTTCTTTTCTGTCAAACTGAACGAGAAATTCTTCCTTTCTAAAACCATCTTCCCTGTTTCCCTCTCTTTTTCTCTGTTCTTTTTTACTTCCTTTCTCTCTCTCTCTCTCTCTATCTCCTTTCTTCCTCTCTCTCTCCCTCTCTCTTTTTCAATCTCTCCCTTGCGCTCTCTCTCTCTCTCTTTCTCTCTCTCTTAAAACCAAATTGAAAAGTCATATCAGTAAATTTCCCTCAAGATCTGTATTTTATTGTATGTAATAGTTTCAACATTGAAAATTATACCAAAAATATAGATATATATATATTGATAAGTTATCGAAACAGTTAAATTTTATTTTGCATTTTTATCATTCTTTTGCCGCAATTTCTCAATATTCGGTTTGTTTGCCGAGTAATGAAGAAGATGTTAGTAATCTTGTCTAGAAGGAGCCTTGATTAGATACGATGTGCCCAGGTGCACAAATTAATCTCCATCCTTCTTAGTTCCTCTTCCTTTTCCTCTCTCTCTCTCTCTTTCTTTCTCTCTCTCTCTCTATATATATCTCTATTTCTATCTCTATCTCTATCTCGATCTTTATCTCTATCTCTATCTCTATCTCTATCTCTATCTCTATCTTTATCTCTATCTCTATCTCTATCTCTATCTCTATCTCCTTCTCTATTTCTATCTCTATCTTTATCTCTATCTCTATCTCTATCTCTATCTCTATCTCTATCTCTATCTCTATCTCTATCTCTATCTCTATCTCTATCTCTATCTCTATCTCTATCTCTATCTCTATCTCTATCTCTATCTCTATCTCTATCTCTATCTCTATCTCTATCTCTATCTCTATCTCTATCTCTATCTCTATCTCTATCTCTATCTCTATCTCTATCTCTATTTCTATCTCTATCTCTATCTCTATCTCTATCTCTATCTCTATCTCCTTCTCTATTTCTATCTCTATCTCTATCTCTATCTCTATCTCTTTCTCTATCTCTATCTCCTTCTTTTTCTACCCCTTTCTCTCTTTTGCTCTATTTTCTCTTTTTATCTATCTCTTTTTTTATTTTCTTCCTATAATATCACTGGCCAATAGCATACGATTGTGATTTAAAGCACTTGTAAATCACATTAAAGCGACAGAACAAATTCTAGATTATATTGATTTCTTGATGCAAACAGAATAAACGTAATAAACAAATAATTATTGAAATATAT
>OZ022246.1:20797858-20865358 GCA_963978895.1 Erpobdella octoculata
TAAAAAATTTTTTTGTGTTTGTGTGTTCGTTTATCACATCCGAAAATTTGCACGCAGGTAGTCTTTATTGAAATTTTTTTAACATTATTTAGTTTTACGTTTTATCGTAAAAATCTAAAAAAAACGGGCATGGGCGGGTAACTCTGCAAGTAATCTATATTATTAAGTTGATATATAACCACATAATATAGACTAATATTAATATAATCTATAATAATAATATATCACATACATCAATAATAAACATTCATAAACTATATAAACATATAATACAAAATATAAAATGTAAACAAACAATTAAAACATTTTGAACTTGTGCAAACATGAAAACTGTCAAAAAATAATTTTTTTCGTGGAAAAAATTTCTTGAGGAAACTCAAAATCTGGTTCGACAAGCACGTCACTTTCACCTTCACCTTCACGGATCTTCGTTGGAAAATAAAATAAAAACTTCTCCAACTTTTCCATCGAACGTGCATCGGTTTTTCTTTTTCAAGTTCCGTTCAGAACCGCCCAACACTGATTTCATCACCTTGCTATGACGAATCAACCACGTGATTTGTAAATGATTAATAATAATAATAATAATAATAATAATAATAATAATAATAATAATAATAATAATAATAATAATAATAATAATAATAATAATAATAATAATAATAATAATAATAATAATAATAATAATAATAATAATAATAATAATAATAATAATAATAATAATAATAATAATAATAATAATAATAATAATAATAATAATAATAATAATAATAATAATAATAATAATAATAATAATAATAATAATAAAGTAATAATAATAATGATCATGATAATGATAATAAATATTAGATGAATTTATGCAATTTATAAAGTTATTAAAAAATTCACCGTTGTGAATCATTTCTAAATGTTTAAATTATTCAATGCAATAAAAAAATTGATCGCTCGGCGATATAAGTAAAACTTCAACAACTATAAAGACGTCTCGTTGTTTTCGTTTCAAACATGTTCAGTATCCTTTACTTATAATTTAAACACAATATCAATTAAATAATTTAAAGAACATAAAAACACAAAATTCATCTACTGCACTTAAGTGTCAACAACAAAAACCAACTCACCGCCAGATAGCAAGACGTTTAAACTTGAGGACCGTTAAAAGTATTCAAACACTGTAATTACTTAAAATGTCTACGTCACCACTTCTAACATTTTCAAAATGTCGTGTACACGCTAAATAATTCAATACAAAGAAGAAGAAATTAGCAGTACATCGCTTCAAATATTCAGCTCAGTGTCCATACCATCTTCGGCATGCTAGTGTTACGTCCTGTTTATATAGCTGAAAGGCACGTGATGCACTGTCCTTCCATTAAATGCTGCCCGCGTTGTACGGATACGTTCCAGTTTTATTGTGAACTTTTTCATATTATATAGTAAAGTTACTCTACACCTTTTCTGGATCAATTTAAAAGAAATACGAATCAATTTAAAAGAAATGCGAATCAATTTAAAAGAAATACAAATCAATTTAAAAGAAATACGAACCAATTTAAAAGAAATACGAATCAATTTGAAGAAATACGAATCAATTTAAATGAAATACGAATCAATTTAAAAGAAATACAAATCAATTTAAAAGAAATAAAAATAATTTTAAAATGACAGCATAAAAATTTATTTTTAACAAAAATATATACGAATATTTATATTTTCTTTAATACACGCTCCGTTGAGTATTACCGCTTATTTGGCGTTAATTAATTTTCGTGCCAAATTCTCAACGTGGCGAAACGCGGGAGAAAACCAACAGTTGTCAGATTTGTCAGTCATTTTATTTCAGAGACTGACTGCAGATTCGGAAAATCAATCTTCAGTGCCAAAAAATAAAACAACTTAGAACAGAAATCGACGACAGAACAGAAATAAAAGTAGCGGTAGCGAGAAGCGCTGAGAACAGCTAAAAAAATGTAGCGGCTCTACCATCAACGATCTTGTCAGCCAGTAGCGCCGCTACCGCTACCTTAAAAATAGCGCCGCTACAACAATAGCGCTCTTAACAACCCTGCTCATACCTTCTGGATTGTTGATTCATATATATTGTTTCATAGTTCTTGTTATGTAAAACCTTATTGTAAAGTTGAGGTAGTTCAAAAGCATCTGGTACAAGAAAGTACTTTTAAATTGATTCGTATTTCTTTTAAATTGATTCGTATTTCTTTTAAATTGATTCGTATTTTTTTAAATTGATTCGTATTTCTTTTAAATTGATTCGTATTTTTTTTAAATTGATTTGTATTTCTTTTAAATTGATTCGCATTTCTTTTAAATTGATTCGTAATTCTTTTAAATTGATCCAGAAAAGGTGTAGATTTTTTTTAATACCAAAATGTTTTTTAAATGTATTTTTTGCTACGTTTCATTTCGCATTAATACAATACGAATTCTCATTCTCAGTTGGAAACGCACAGATGATAGCGAAAGGAATCATGCCGAAATGACAAGATGGCAAACCACTCTCTTTCTTCTTCTTTTTTTCTTTTCTTTTTTTAAAGATGCATTCAACTTCTTTTTGAAAAATTTACTTCCATTAAGGTCCAACTTGAAGACAAAAGTGTTTAGTTGCAGGCAAAAAAGGCATTAGGTTTGTATAAGTGCTTGTAAAATGTTTACCATGTAGTTGTGGTACTCCTACTGTAGATGTCTATGATTCCTTCATTTGTGTAGCATGTGGTGTGTAAGTGTACGGTTGTGGTTTGTAAGTGTAAATGTACAGTTATGGTGTGCAAGTATACAGTTGTGGTGTGTAAGTGTACAGTTGTGGTGTGCAAGTGTACAGTTGTGGTGTGTAAGTGTACAGTTGTGGTGTGTAAGTTTACATTTGGGGTGTTTAAGTGTACACACGTGGTCTGCATGGTATGGTAGATACAGTATTTTTTTTAAATTGAATGCAGGCATGTAATTTGCATAAATATATCATTCAGTTGATGTAAAACTATAATCTATAACGTGTGTTCCTCACGTGTTTTGTTTTTTGTTGTTTTTTTTAGGTGAACTTGAAGCAGATCCCAGAAACATTCAAGTGGTTGTGGTATGCAACTACGACTCGGCGAGCAATTATAAATTAATTTTAATTTTAATTCTTTTGAGAAGCTTTAATTGCTATTATTATTTGAACAATTTGTAAGAACAATTTCTTTGATTATATTTCTTGAAATGAAAAAAAAATTGAAGGTTTTAGAATGATGTGAGTTGCAGAAAGAAAGAAAGAAAGTTGGTGTATTGTAAATGAGAAATTCCATCCCACGCGTGCCGTTATCGTTAACATGGGGATTCATAGATATATATTATTATATCGCATATACAGTGGCGTAACCAGGAAGAGTCTTAAGAGTTAGAAACCCCCAAATTTATTTCTAAAACAATTTTCGATAGATTGAAACGTATTATTAAACTGATGTAATGTGTTTAAAAAACAAAAAAAAATCTAAGTAGATTAGCCGTTAACGATATCTTAATTTGTTCGTCCATCCCTGATATTTGTATAATTTAAATTAATATTCATTTTTTAAACATGTTTGTTACAGCCTTTGTTGTAAAGAGACGCTGTAGAAATTTCATGTAAATTACTGTAACATTACAACACCACGTGCACATAAGATAATCGGGATTTTTCCATAACGACTTGAAATTTCAACATAAATGGATAAGTAATTTGAAATGGTTGAGCTAATCAAGAAATGTTGATTTGTCTACTTCGGACAAATGTAGTGCAAGTAAGGCATCGAAAATTGAATGATTGAGTTTTGAAAAGTTTAACAATTAAAAAACCACCAGGAAAAGTTTCAATGAACACAATAAACTAAAATACCATCAAAACAATATTGGAAAAGTTAATTTAATTATGAGATGCAAAAAAGCATAATCAAATAAATTTTCAGCTTGACAAAAATGCAAATAAAACTAGTTTTGAAACATTGAAATGAGTTAAAAACTTTTGTTAAATTTGTTCATAGGGTTTGCCATTAAGAGGTTAAAGAAATGTTTAAAAAATTATAAAGGACTCAGAAAAAATTGAGAAAATTTTTTGACGAAAACAAAAAATCCTCGTTATTTAAAAACTTGTGTCCAAAAAAAGAAAAATTTCAAGGCTTACAAGCAATAAATATGGCCCATGAGTAAGAAAAAACTCTGTTAATTTAAGCATTGAACGGGTATATCTAATCAACCACTACCAATGAATTAATATAAACTTGGAAAAAATTTTATTTGTGTAAAATTATTTCGAAATTTTTTTTTTTAATCAGTAATTAATCGTAAGAGAAATAAAAAAGAGATTAATTATGGCATCAAATTTCATTTCTTTTGGCCTTCGTATGTTAATGTTATCACAGCAACGCTACCATCATTTTCTTGACACATCACGTCTTCTAAACATCCGCCCATGTTTGATTTGACTAATTGCCTATGTTTTCTCGAAACACGCGAAAGCTTTTGCGGAGAATTGATATTCAGTCGAAGTTGAATAAACCCAGACAGACCAATCGGGGGCACAAACTCATATTATTTTGCAACGCCAAAAACCTCATTTATTTGACAACCTTACACTTTAGAGAGCCGTTTATCATCTATGGCCTCCCAATAAAATCATCTAACAATTACAAAATTCAACATTTGAGAACTTCAAATTATGTTGCCAACAATAATTAGGTAAAGTAAATACGAACTAAAATAAAATAATTAATAATATTAAAGAAAACTTTAATATATTTAAAATGTTCAACTGTATATAATTGCTAAAAATTAGTTAAGTATATTTCTAGAATAAAAAAGTAAAAAAGCCATATGAACGCATAAAAAACACTAACCCACATCTATCTCTACCACATTGGCATAGTATAAAACAATCAAAACCCATCCTTCTACCTATAATCAGCGCTATAGAACATGTGCACAATGAACCGCTACATAATTGCTTCATTAATTTTCAACTTTTTTCTTTGTTTTTCACAAAGATTCAAAGACAATCAAATGAATACAAAAAAAATTCAAGATGCGCCAAAATTGTGCATTTTTAGCTTGTTGAAAAAATTCACTTTTGAAGTTAAAATGAAAGGTTTTTTCAAAATAAAATCTTTAAGTTGTAGAAAAAGTTTTCTTTTGAATTTCTTTAAAAAAAACACTCCTGTCGATTAACTGGTCCCGTTTATTTTCGTGCTTCAAAAGACTGATTAACGAAGGTCCGAAAAAAAGAAATCAGGGTTCCTAATTGCAGTGCTTGTACAAATACATTCGAAAAGTATTTCAAATACAAAATATTAATGCTCGTCTCGGAAGTATTTCAAATAATTATACAAAATACGTGGCTTCTGAAGTATTTCAAGTGCGAAATACAACACGGAGGGTTTTCAAAATACAAAAATACATGGTTTTAATAAATTCTAATGTTTTATTATATAATTAGCATGGTACCGGGCGTTGACCGAGGTTTCTTTGTCGTTTTCTTAATTGCTCCCGTTTCCTTCCCCGCTGCTCTCACGCTCCGGTCGCTTTACTGTTCCGGTATGTCTCCCGTTCCCGGTCGATGTTCCGCTCCCACTTGTCTGCCGTTCCGGGTAACTTTACCGCTCCCGGTTTTTTTTTCGCTCCAGGTGGCTTTCCGCTCTCGGTCGCTTTCCCGCTACCAGTCGCTTTATGGTCCCGGTCGCTTTCCCGCTTCCGGTCACTTTCTTTCTCGTTCGCTCTTTCGCTTTCGGTCGATTTTCCGTTCCCGTTCCTGCTCATTCTCTATTTCCCGCTCGCTCTCCCACTCCCGCTCCGCTCATTTTGTGACCGATTTCAATTTTTTTGTTCACTATAATTTGTTCCCATTGACTCTCAAGGTTTTGTGAAACTTTCATATGATTGAATGAATGGTGTAGCAATGTATAAAGAACACGCATACATAAATACATGCAGACAGACGGTCATTTATATATATATATATATATATATATATATATATATATATATATATATATATATATATATATATATATATATATATATATATATATATATATATATATACAGGGTGGGCCAAAAAAAGTGAGACAGTTTCAAACAATCAAATCTAATTATCTCAAATTTAGACAAAATATTACCAAATAAAGTATTACAATGTTGCATTGTTAGCGGACATACATTACATGTGTTTGGTAATTTTCAAGTCAATTAGACTTGTAGAAGTGGTCGAAAAATCGATCATAAAACCGGGATCTATCTCACTTTTTTGGCCAACCCTGTATATATAGATAAATGTTTTTCCTATATTTAATTAATTGTAATGTCATATCATAAAAAAATGGTCATTTTGGGAGATAGTGTCATTGGTTTTTCTTGAGGAGCGGCTTTTCTAAAGTTGCATCTGAGAGGTCATTTCATCGTTTGCGAAAAACTATACCTGCAGTACTGAAAGGACGTTCCATTGGAGCTGATGATGGAATTGGTGTATTATATTTCATGAAAATCTCGAGGACTGGATAAGACTTGAGAGCACTCAATGACATTGAGTCAATGTTCTGTCAGCAGTAGCGTAGCTAGAACGGGGCTGCGGGGGTGGCCCGCCCCGGGTGTCACCCGGCTTGTATGATGAGGTATCAGAAGCAGAACTCCTTCTAGATATACCAATGGTTGAGAAGATGTTTAAAAGCAGCTAATGTTACAGTGTCTGATTGAATATCAGTAGACTTTTTGAAATTCATCGTGGAATATGATATACAAAATTCCTTCCAAGTCTTATCATAGCAATAAAGTTATTTATGACAATTTGCTCATCTGTTGTTTCGTGCAAGAGGAGCTTTAGTAAATTAATCAAAAACTACTTACAGTCAACAATAAGGCTAAAAAATCTTGTAATGTTAACGATCAAACACGAGGCAACACAAAGTATTAATTTTGAGGATGAGATTTTCGAGTTTGCAGCTGTCAAGCTAAAAAGAAGAGATATTAAATATGTTTAAAATATTTGATTGGTAGTTTTGTAATTTGATGATCAATGACTTATAAATTTTCAAGTGTTTATTGAAGTTGTTGTATTGAAATCATACTTAACGCTTACCTAATTTTTTTACATAATGTTAATTTTAACTGTTTTCGAGGGGTGACACCATCGATATCCGCCCCGGGTGTCACCCATGTTAGCTACGCCACTGTCTGTCAGAACTGTCAAGGTACTGCAGACACTGAAGCTGAACTCGATTTTCTTCACTCTCTGTCACGGTTTCTTAGGTGAATAAAAAAAATCATCATATTGGCAAGCTGGAGTTGTTGTAGAATAAAAAACCTCAATATCTCTAGCTTTAAACTGTTGTGTTTATTCTAAAAACACTTGCTGGGAAGACTCTTTTTTTGCTTCGGGATATTATTACGTGAATCATTGATCAATAATTGGTTAGGTCGAATTTTAAAAATGTATTTTGGTACAATCTTAAAAATAAAAATAAAAAATATTCATTGAAAACGTATTTTAAATACTAAAACAGAATGCTTGGTTTTCTAAGTATTTAAAGTACAAATAAAAAATACGTGCGGTGTATTTTAAATACGTATTTCAAATACAAGTATTTGAAATACGTACATGCACTGCCTAATTGTAGAATTAAACCAAAATAATTGCTGGTCGAAATAAGTATAGGCAGAGGCGTGGATTTAGCAAAATGTTGAGGAGGCAAAGATTTTTCAAATTTAACTCAGAGAATCTTTAAACAAAAATGACCATCCGAATATACACTTGTATGTTTGTATTTTCATTTAAAAATTCATATTAGTTAAAAAAAGCAGTTTAAAAAAATTAACTTTTATTTAATATTGAATGCAGAGTGCAGACAAAAAAAAGTAATTATGAATGTAACAAAAGTTATCCACTAAATCATCAAGATCAAACAGACTGAAGGTAGGTACTAAAAGATTGGAAAATAATAGCAGATATTTAAATAACTGGATAATATAAAATAATATATAAATACTGTTTTCATTAATTAATCTAAATACTCAATTGTGTGTGAGCTAATAAAAATAATTTAAAATGAAATGGAAAAATTTTGTTAAGAAAGCTTAACCAACGGGTAAGATAAGAATATGCTAGTTCTTTGTCAGGCTAGGACAGATACACGAGGCTAAAGTTCATACGAGTTCGATCGGATGGACCGAAGACACTAAAAGAAAAATATTAGTTTGGATATAACTAGGTAGATATAATTCAAAAAGTATGATAAATAATGCTTTTATCAACTAATCTAAATAGTCAATCATGGGTGAGCTAGAAAAGATACTTTTTTGTTTGGTGGAAAAATCTTGGGGGGCGTAGCCAGTAGTGCTTTCCTGGGGGTTCGCGCGAACCCCATGATGTGAATGCTATGGTTCGTGCGAACCCCCTGTTATTCAGAACAAAACTGCTTTTAATTAATCTTATTGTCGGTTGTATGGCCTAGTCACTATTACCAAAACTTTGCTTTTAATTTTATCTCATACCCCTGATTGCCCAAAAATTATGGACACCCGAAAATTGGGAGGAATTTGCTTCCCGCCTCCTCTGCGTATGCTTTTTTTTTATTGATCGCCTATTAAACATTTGGAACGAAGTTCCCTATGTAACAAGTTGGTTGAAGAACCATAACTCAGCAGATGATATCAGAGTGAAAAATTCCAACTCGAAGGAATATAGTGAAAATCTGGTAGCTATTTAAAAATATTTTTAATAATTTAATTATTTTATAATAATATGTATGAATACATGCACGAGCATAGGGTTCCCATTTTCCCGGGTGGGGAGCAAGGAACAAGACTCGAGCAATTTTCTGTCAAATGAATCTATTAAAAATCGCTGACTTTGAATGAAATCTAAGTAAAAGCAGTTGCAGACATGTTATTCAACGTTTGTTTTTATTAATGAAGTCATTGATTAAAATGTTAATATCAATTTCTTTTGCAATTTTTTGATGACTGCTCATTAAAGTAACAGCATTTAACCTTGTCTGCTTCATTGTAATTTATGTTTTTTCCGGCTTGCGCACAAACAGGGAAATAATACAGATGTACAGACCCATAAATTATTAAAAATGCAATATTCCTAATTTTTCCAAGGGGCAGACATTTTTTCGGGGGTGGGCAATGGGCAAGATTTGATCCGGAGAGCAGCTTGCCCCATCGCCCCCCTCCCGAACTCTACGCTATGATTACATGAAATTTCAAAATTCTAGTTTATGTAAATAATTTTATGTCTTTTCCAATTAGTAAACAAAATAAAAGTGAATATGAACAAAAAATTGTTTTTTCTCCTGATAGTTTAATATTCATCAGCAACTCTGTCAAATAATATTTCAATGGGAATATTAATATTAAAAAATGTCAGAAAATATTCACTGCGAATGCAAACCCCTGGTAAAATTTTGGGAAAGCATCACTGAGCGTAGCCCCTCTCATCCCCCCAATCCACGCATAATGTGCTTCCTGTCTGGCTAATATCACAATTTACCTACTGCTTGGTTAGTATCACGACGTGCAGCCTACTATCACGACCTCTCTTTTTTCTATCATCTTTTCAAATTTAAAGCAAACCGTCAAACTAAAACTTCGCTTAGCATTCCGTGCATCGTTCGGAATTAAATTGGTGCCGGTGCTTCCTCGATCTACCGGTGGCGTACGGTGACTGTTAAACGACCGTGCGCGCTTTGTGTTCGTTAGCTCCTCGGAGGTCCGCGACACGCGAGTTGAATAATCCCATCCGCCCACAACGAAACCTTCCTTTCAATATCTACTTCTACGAGCACTTGCCTTCATAAAAGCTTCACATCAGCCTCTAGAATCGAATAGAAACGAAAATGGCGTTGCATTGAGGAGGCCTGCTCGACGCAATGATCGTACACAAGCGAATTCGCAGATGCCCGGAAAATTGTTGCTCTGAATTAGAAATTACTGACGCATTAAATAAGTGGGACAGGTTCCA
This sequence comes from Erpobdella octoculata, assembly GCA_963978895.1. Taxonomy (NCBI): domain Eukaryota; kingdom Metazoa; phylum Annelida; class Clitellata; order Hirudinida; family Erpobdellidae; genus Erpobdella; species Erpobdella octoculata. The sequence continues at coordinate 20,807,844 of OZ022246.1, forward strand.
TTTGTTAGCTCTACGGTGGTTCGTTCCAGATGCAAAAAATCGGCCGGCAGTCAGCGGGTCGTATTTCGGTTTTGCTTAAATTTGTCTTTGCATCAATGAGCTTTTAAGACTTTTTTCCTTATTTTGTAAATGTAGTCCACTTAGTGAGAAATTGTAAGTCATGTGTTGGGACATATTCTGTTTTTCAACGCCATGATCAAAAGCAGCCTTATTTTAACTGTGTTTTTAGAGAATTTGTAAAATGCTATAGTTGCAAAAAATCAAACTTAAAAAATTGTAAAACCATTACTAATAGTGCTTCCACAACTTTAATAAAAGGAGAAATTCATTCTAGTCCTTTATTTTTTTTCAACGGCTGTTGTGAATGGTGATGAAACGAGCAAGATAAATCGCGATTTATACACTTCTTGGTTTAAGCTGATTATCCATTGTAAACATAATATCTGTGGCCTAAAATCATTTTTCAAGATTTCTTATAGCAAAAAAATAGATTTGATGAAAACCATTGTAAGTTGTGGTTCAGCTTAAAAAGGTTTGCGTAACAATTTATTATAAAATATTTATTTTAATTTAGAACTTGAATTAAATGATTTTTTTGTTTATTAAAGAGCTTTCAGACATGTTTTTCATTACTTAATTTACTTTTAAGTTTATTTGTTTATTAGCTTGTGGGCGGTATTTCAAAGGTTTTTAAGTTTATTCCCTGAAGAGAGCCGTTTAAATAAATTAACTTAATTAAACATCATTTTAACATTTTAAAGCGTAGGTTAAATCACCAGCTTTAAAAATAAAGAATGGAATTAGGAACTTACGATAACCGTAAAAATCATCAGGTCGAAAGTGTTGTACCTCTCATTTCAAAAGAAGAGCCATGTATTTTGGGCATTGATGAAGCCGGCAGAGGACCTGTGTTAGGTTGCAGAAATTTTTGGGATTTTATTAATTTGGCAAAACCGTATAAATCGTGATCCTCCGTAATAGAATGTAAACAAACTGCCGTAGAATCTCTGCACTATCTTACACTTACGTCAAGTCAAATACGTCACAACATGCTATTATTATTATTATTATTAACCGATAATATAACAGTAGTCAAGTAGCAAGCCTTTTCCTAACTCCTCCGCTTCGCTGGATACAGGGGATGTGCGCTAAATAATTTATTGTAAAACAAGTAAGGGAAAAACGAGTTTTTCAAGTTTTAAGTCATACTTACTAGCCTACTAACGGTACACCAATCAAACTAGATGTCAATAAAAGCCAGTGATGGGCACCAACTACTTCAATTGTAGTTACAACTACATGCCAACTACCTCATGACAGAAGTAGTTATAACTACATGTTAACTACTTTAGAAGAGAGGTAGTTATAACTAGTTTGTTAACTACTACTAAAGTAGTTAACTACTTTCCAACTACTTTTTAACTACTCGTATATTTATAAAACATGTACTGTAAGATATAAAAACACAACAACAAAAAATAAATTTGCATTTAATCATTTTTTTTTAAAGAATAATAATGATTGTTAACTAAATATAATAAAAACAAAGTATTTTTAAGCAAATATAATAAAAACAAAGTATTTTTAAACAAATATAATAAAAACAAAGTATTTTTAAGCAAATATAATAAAAACAAAGTATTTTTAAGCAAATTTTAGAAAAACAAAGTGTTTATTGATACATAAAGGTTGAATGACAAAGTTCAAAATTTGTTAAAACTGGAACGGCTTTTCAGAAAAAACATACGGTCAAATAAAGTGTCACTCATTTTGCACCTTCGAGGTGTCAAAATCATACCAGCCATGCTTGGAAGAGTAGAATTGGCTTTTATGAAAGCTCATTCTACAAATGGATAATCCTTCAGTGATTGAACATTCGATGCTTTAGATTATATTTTTAAATTATCTGGCTTTTTAATAATTTTGTTACAGCACTAAGTCAAAGTAGTTAGACTAGTTATAACTACCAAACTAGATCATAAAAGTAGTTATAACTACATGGCAACTACTCAAAAACAAAATTAGTTATAACTACCATGTAACTACTATAAATGTAGTTATAACTACAGTAGTTACAACTACAGTAGTTAAAGTGCCCATCACTGATAAAAGCGTCATTCACATTTGTTTTCGTAGGACCATGACTGTATATGATTTTACCACTTAATTTAAATAACTTATTGAAGATTTATAACACCCATAACGTAATTGTGAAACTTGTTCTTGTGCTGTAGGTCCAATGGTCTATGGAGCATGCTACTGTCCTATATCGAAGTCTGACATTTTGAAAAAAATTGGCTTTGCCGGTTGGCTTGAGTTTTTTTTTAAATCATAAACAAATCAAAAAGTGTAAAATGTAAATCATTTCTCCCTCAGATTCAAAGACTCTTACTGAAGAACAAAGAGATGGATTATTTATAAAACTCAAGGAGGAAAATAGCACGCTTGGCTGGATCGTTAACATTTTGTCACCTAATTTCATTTCAAATAGCATGCTCAAAAAGTAAGTTGAGTTTATTATTCCGGACATGAATTTGAGATGCCACCATCGACCAGACTGCTAACTAAAGACGCTTTGATGACGATTAAATAACAATTCTGTTTATTCATAAAATCGTAAAAGTAAGCGGAATTTATTTTCAGAAATAAATATAATTTGAACTTACTCTCTCACGATACTGCAATTGGATTAATTGCAAGGTCATTAGAATGTGGAGTTAATCTACAAGAGGTAGCAATTTGTTTGGAATTTTGCCGTCACTTGCTAACAAATAGTCAATATTAATATTGTATTGATTCAGGTGTACCTTGACACAGTTGGTGATGCTAACAGCTATCAACAGAAGCTAAGATCTATTTACCCAAATATCAATATTGTTGTCTCGAAAAAAGCGGATTCTATTTATCCTATCGTCAGTGCGGCCAGCATTTGTGCTAAGGTGGAGAATTGTTAAATAATATTATAAATTATAATAATGACATAAGTACTTATAAAATGATTTTACTCTCTTATGCTCGATGTCATAATGATCCGGTTGTGCTAAGTTTCAGAATGGCTAATTAAGTTTCCTTTCAACAAGTCCTGCATTCTGGAACTCCACTTCAAGCTTTGCGATCATAGCCTGTCACTAACTTTGATAAGGTAACATGTGTCAATCACACTGCATTAAATATTAATGACAAAATCGCAGAAGTATCGATTGCAAAGTTTTTTGTCCACATAAATAAAGGCCCTTACATATACGTTGGAAGTCGCTAGGCTTCACGGAATCAAACCACAGTCTTTGGCAACAGTCCTATGATCTAAGAGTTTTTATTAAATAAACATGCAAAGTAACATTTTAATGGCTAATTATGTTTCTAGTATTTTTATTTTTTAAAACTGAAAATAGGTAGCAAGAGACAAAGCACTGAGAGATTGGAAATTCATTGAGGGGGACTTATATGAAGGTCTTGATTATGGCTCTGGATATCCTGGAGGTAGTACCTAATAATAACCATTTGGAATTTGTGTCATATGCTCTAGATACTGTTTTAACAGTTTCATGTCATGTAAAGTGCTTAAAATGACTGAAAAATAACTAAAAACAAAGCTTTTTAAAAAATTTAATTAAAGATCCAAAGACAAAGAAGTTCTTGAAAGACCACCTCGATCCAGTGTTCGGATTTTCCCAACTGGTGAGATTCAGTTGGTCAACAGCTGCTTCAATACTCCAAAGCAGTGCAGTTACCGTAAAATGGTGAGAATCGCATATTTGTAGGATTCTGCGTCCCGTTATTTTTTTTGAAACGATACGATACGACTTCTGAAATTTGTCTTGAATAAACCGATACGATACAAGACGGCTCGACCAATAACGAGACTAATCCGATGCGATATCGGGATCTCGACTGAAATGTCAACTGTGGAAATTTTGTCTAGAATAAAACGAGATAACATAGAATGATGAACTATACGCGACAGACAATATTAATAACTACATTAAAGGAATTTATTAAAAAAAAATATTTGAATATTAAAAAATTTCAAAATTTATAAAAACTTACAAAATTTATTTTTTTTAAACTTGAAATAAGTTTCATTTGTTTAGTTTCAGTACATCTATTTGTCTAAATTTAGACTCTAAATGATGACAAATGCGAGAAAGTACCTGTATGCAAGAATTAAGAAAGTGAATAAAACCCAGCGGGTTTATTTATAGGCGATGGCGAATCCGGTTGGCAAGAAAGAATCTGAGAAAGTTTCGAATTCCATCTGCAGACGACGTGCACACTACAGGTGACACACACATACTCACAATACAACCAAGAATATAATCGAGATTATAAAGATATATCTTAGATGAGCTACAATTACGGATATCGAAACACTAAAATAATCATTCCAATTCTATATAACAAATTTCAAATTAAACAAAATAAGTTCATCAAACAGACTAAACCAAAACATAAAATGATATTAATAATAGTGATTAATAATAATAGTCAGCGAGTACGATTGCCTTGCCAACCGTTGATGCCGGTTCGCACATTTCTAAATGGAAGTATGCAGAGGTCGACTAGCAGCCTAAGAGGGGCGTGGCTTAACCTCTGCTTTAGATATCTTTGATTGATATTCTCAATGTGGCACTAAAAAAGTTATAGAACAGAAACGAGCTGGCTGGTTCCCAGACTAAAAATAGTAAATAATGGGGCTACAGGCTGTTAGGAAAACCGAATTTAAAGTGGGGATAATAATAGTTAAATAGTTATAAACTTCTGTCAATAGGTAGATTAATTAATCAATGTTGATGAATCAATTGCAAATATTCACAGTTGTGACAATCGTTAATTAAATATGTATGACTTTCGTTATTTATTGAAAAATATTTTTTTTTAATCTCGGAATTTTTTTCGAGACTTTATATGGGAACAAAATTTTAGTCTCGCTATTTTATTTCGATACGAGACTTCCCCCGCAGGCTGTATCGTTTTATTAGCGATACGGGATTTCCCGTATCGTTTTGAAATCCCGGTTGATACCGGGATAACGATTACGGGACGCAGAAAACAACATCATAAAAAATAACATCATAAAAAATTTTGTTGTTACACTTAAATTATGTTTCAGGGAGGATGATGATGATGATGAACCAGTCACCAAAAAGAACAAAAAGTTAGAACAGGATCCAAAAACTCCAGCCATTTCAAGTTTTTTCCATGCAAAGAAGATGGAAGGCGAAAGGACAAAAGCGGAATCTAACAAGTTTTTCATAGATCGCTGTCTGAAACCTGTCAACAAGCTTCTCTGATCATGATCTCATTAATTCTTATATTTAACAAGTAACTTGTGTTATGTTGTATATCAAACTGATATGGATGTGAAGCTTTGTGGCTGTTGTACAGGTTAACATGACGCAATTATATTGACTGTAAGAAAACCTTCTCCAATAATAAATATCAAAATAACATTTAAATAAGTAAATTTTCATAAATCTCAACTCAGAAAAAAACTGAACACTTCTGTTAAAACTCTCTACAAACAAAAATGAGGAGAATGATTTCATATGACTAACTAATTAATTATATCTAAAAGTAAATTTAATCAGCTGGCCAATTGACGATTATGTCCTTAAAGCTTCGATTTGTTGATTTGCACAACCGGCTGAGGAAGGGGGAATAAACCGAGACGTCTTTTAAATGAGTCCACATCATCGATGTCGGTCCACTGAAAAATTTTTATTTAATTAAATAAAGAATTGTTTTTCAAATGTTATATTTCAATTACATCTATGCTGCTGTACTGACTAAACCTCGAGTCAAAACTCATTTCATAAATTTGTTATTTATGTTGTTATCATAAGCCACGCTCTTAAGATTATCGAGCGGGGGTAGTTGTAAGTACTTTTCCAAAAATTTCTTCTATATTTTATTGGAAAATCCTTGGGGACCAATGGCCTCCTTTGTCTTCCAAAATAAAGTTTTTAAACTTTTTTTATATTTATTTTTCAGAAAAATTTGTATTGCTAAATCCTTGGAGTGAAATGTCCTTTTCTGCTCCCACCAACAAATTTTTACAAATACTTCCTAAAAAATTTTTCCAAATTCATTTTTCCGAAAGACTTTATTTTGGAAAATTTGTGGGTACTAACAAATGATGTTTTTGGATCGTGTATTGTCTTCATGCCAAAAATTTACTAAAACTGTTTTATTTTTCCAAAAAAGTGTTTTAGGAAAATCTTTGGGGGGTCCCCGAATCTCCCCCAAACAATGCCCCTGGTTTTTTGTATTGTCTTCAAGAGTAAAATTATGTGTAAAATTTGAAGTCAAAAGATCAATGCGAAGGGGTGAAAAAATTGATTATTTAGAAATAAATACCTGAATGTCCTTGAACTCCTCCACATCATCAATGGTTAAGTCTCCATTGACAGCTTTAAGTGCTGTCGCATCATCTACTTCATCTCCGTTATAATCGTCACCTGGTGATGGAGTAGAAGACAATAGGGCAACTGTTTGAGGTACAACTTCACCAGCCACAGAAGGGGAAGATGGTGCGGTAGACACCACGTGGACTGACAGCTTGTGTCTCTTTGGGGCATCATGTGCAAGAAGATTCTGTATTAATGAAATAATCGGGTGTTAATCATCCAGTGATTTCATACAGACGGGATGTACAGGTATATACAGAACAGTTGCACCGATTGAATAAGGAATCATTAGCATAATTTCTGCAGCATAACATTAAAAACTGAAAATCTGGATAAAATCACCTGATAAAAATCCAATATATCCTTCTTGGTCAGTGTCTTTAAATGACTAACTTCAACCTCGTCTGTAATAAAAAATTATTACTTATTAATAAAAACTGAATTGGAATTTTCTCGGCCCGTTTCATAAGCCAAAATTCTTGTCCCGCCTATGAAGCACTATCAGGAAACCTACAGACACAGCATTACAAATCTCAAGTATAAGCTAACCCCTGAGGAAGTCATAGAATCGATTTGATATTTCGACCCAGAATCTGTTGTTCTGCGTGCTCATCTTCTTCGGCTTCTCCATGCGTTTTAAAGCGAGGGCATTCATGTGTTTCTTGAAGACTTCTTCGCTCATATCTTCAATGTATTTCTAAACGATAAATTTTTAAGGTTCATCATTCGATTAATTAAAACTGTTATAAATATAAATCTTTCACAATAAATAACATGCGACCTATTCACATTTTGGTCCTTTTAGATGTCAATTTAATTTATAACTAATTATTTTTTTCATTTTCAAACAAATAATGTGACAAACGCAAAAAAACAAACTTTCATTTTCTTCATGAAAATCTCGACTCTCTGCTCAATATAGGACGGAGATCGATCAGACTGAACTATGATACGCAGTCCCTGAACACCGTGCAATCTCCTGACACCACTGAAGACAATGTAACCTGCAATTTGTTTTTACAACTTGCCTAGAAAACTTAAACAGACTCATGTTGTTCTTTACATTGTCCCAGAGTAAGGGGATATATATTTGAATCTGCATATTTAAATTTGAGTTTTAACTCTAGTTTTTTTAGTAAAGAACAGCCTTTAATTTTACTTTTGAGATATTTATATAATCAAAACTAATTCACAAACTTAATAATTAAATACCTAGTTGTTCTTGGGTCCTGAGAATATCAAAGCACGGCTCGCTGATGATCTGGCAGAACAGCTCAAGGACCATGTTGGAGTGAGTTTCTTGTAAGCAGCACTGGTAATAAATTTCAATGGAAGAGCTTTTATGCACATCATTCTCTCTCTTGTACTGATAACAGCATCCTGTAATGTAAAGTTTACAATGAATTGAAATCATCTTCATTAATCATTGTGATGTTACTGCGTGTAAAAAAATGTAAATGAGTGTGCACATAAACGTAAATAAGAAGATGATGTAAGTGAATTGTTGAATTGAGAAAACAGAGTTGACATGTGCATTTACCATTGTGTCAATGAATACTATTAAAAAATAATAAGGACATCTTGGCAAAACATGTCTCTAAAACCTAACCGAGTGACCAATATGAAAAAAGCACCAGTTTAGCATAGGAGATAATAAATTTTTGCATAACAATATCTTCTGCTACATCGTCTAACCATCAGGAAGTTGAACTTCTCTCAATCTCTTGTGCTGACTTGGAAGCAGTGGACGAGTCGTGTATTTTTCAATCAATGGTTTCTCAAGCATGTCAACCATCATTCTTGCTTTCTGAAATCAATTCCTTCTGATTAGTTCTTATGAAAAAAAATAACTGTTAAGATCTATTCAGTAGAGAATTGATGGTTCAATTTATATAAGTTGTTTGTAATGACTAACATCTTTGGATACATTTCCATAAACAAGAACTTCAATGAACAGTTGAAAGAAAAGTTGCGGCACAAAGTTGGTCAGCTTTGAAACGGTCATGTCTGCACAAATATTTTTTTTAAAATTAGTAAAATAATTTCACCTTTAATCTATCAAATCATAAACAACTGAAATGAGCTGGTTAAAAATGAATAAAAATTTGGACTCTATAAATATAGTCAATTATAACTCGTCTACCATGAGCAGATTCAAGTAGTTCTTCTTTGGTCCATTGTTGTTCAGAAGTGAGCATGCTCGTGTAGTAGGAAGCATGTTGATGGGGTTGTTCTGCTCGGAAATTCTTCAAGTTCCTGATGTACTGTGAACGGTATGGTTATGTTTAGTTAGAATTGCACAAAATATTGGTCACTGTTTTCAAGAAAAACTGATCAACAGTTATGATGAAAAGAAGTAGTCTGAATGAACAGAGGAAAACTTAAGCTTGTGATGCGCCTACAAGAACTTGCAATTAATAACAATTTGTTATTAAAAGAAGAAATTCAGTAGCAGATAGGATAATAAAAACGGATGAAAAAAAAGTAAATACTTATAATAATATTAACAATTAAAAAGTACTTAAATTTCATTTGAATTATTAACTAAAAAGGTGGATAAACATTAAAAAAAATTCTCACATTTTCTTTAAGAATTGAAAATCTCTGTTCATCAACTTCAAACTGAAGCATCTTTTCAACTATTTTCCTTAGCAGGTTGTGCTGCTTGTCCGAGTAACCAGATATGTTAAGCTATTTCGTAATGAAAAGAAATAAAGTTTTTCTCTCATTTCTTAATGTTATCGAACAAAACATCAATAAAAAAAAATACTCAAGTATCTAAAAAAAACGCTCGTACATACTTGCATACCATAGACATTACTGCTTATGTCATATCTAATCCCCGCAAGCTCTGCTGAGTACAAAAATTCATTCAGGGTGTCCTTCAGCAGCTCTCCGTACATATAGGTCAAGTTCACAGAAAGCGGGTCAACGTAGGCCACCGGACTGAAACGAAGGCAACGGAAGAATAAAAAAAAAATTTTGCCAAAAATATGTAAAAATTTAATTAAAAAAAAAATAATACAAACCTGCTCAGTTGAACTGTAAAACATGACTTGGGAAGGTTGAAAGTGTCATCTTGACAATACCAAATTCTCGACATGGTACTGTCATGGACGATTGTTGGAAGGGTGGGAGACTGTTAATTGAAATTATATTCTTAATTAAACATTATTGTATTTATTTCATATTATTTTTTTTACTACATACAGACAAAAATCAGTTATACATAGAAGAATAAAAGCAAAGTTAAACAAATTAAATAAAAATGAAATTAATATAATTATGAAATATAAAACTAATAACATAACATGAAATCATAATTCTTCATCAGTAAACAATTAATTACTCAAAACAAAAATACTCAGCACTAACCTCTTCTGTGACAGGTATAATTTCAAAATTAGTCGGTATAAACTCATTGAAATCTGGAAGCTTGAAGTTGCTATTGAGACTTCCATCACCCCATTTCTATGATAATAAAATATAAAAAAATGTACATCAAATATATATATTATACACACATACATGTTGGTTAACTTTGACATTATAGATGTTGACATTTATAGATACATCGAATAACATTATTGAAGATGTTATCATACACACCTAATTAACAGCAAACATAAACAAATCTGGACACAAATTCAACTATTAATAATCTAAACTGATTGTCAAGACGGACAACCTCAAGATAGCCTGCCTGCTACCTTCCTAAATATTAACTCTTCACTAATTAAAAATATGCATTATAAACACAATCTTCTTACTTACCGTAATAACATTATCTGGAATATCTTCGATAGAATAACTCGTACCATACCACGGTTCAATCACATTTGTCGGACTTTCAAATTTCTTTCCAATCACATACAACCTGAAAAGCAATGAAACACTTAACAGGAAATAACCAAAGATACAAATCCGACATGCCAATAAAAACGTACATCAGTAGTTTCTTATATAAATTTTGATTAATAATTTATTTAACAATCAAACCAGAAAAACAAAATCAATCACTAAGAATAATTCTTAATACTACAAACCTGGCAAATTCCGGAGTGAGTTTATTAAGCAGCGTTTCAATTAAATCAGGCTTGAATTCATCGTACATGTAAGGACCGGACAGAATTTCCCTCATTGGAAACATCTGATAACAAACAAAACTTTTTTTAATAATATATGAAATCAAAACTCGGCAACCTTTAAAGCAGTAGAAATGTAAATATTAGTGAACTTCAAGGCCACTCGAATGATGCAAATAAATAAAAAGTAACAGTTTTAATGCTGACGGATGCTGCATATCCAATCATGATATTATCAAAAATAAACATGCTTCAAAATCTTAAAGACAGAACTTTATTTAAATACAAAATAAATTAAATAAAAAATATGACACTTTATCATAAATTATAAAAAGCATTGCCATAGAAACACATCACCACAGACACGTGGCCATATGTGTGCAAAGAAAATTTGTTTTTAATAACTCTCTATTCAATTACTGTAGACTAAGAGACTAGAGCAACTTTCTCTATGATGTTAGTTTCTTTCTAATGACAGATTTTTACATAGACTACATAGTCCACTGTTGAGTCACCTGGATTTTTATAAGATATACACCACAAGACAACAAAAGCTCGAAATGATTTAGATGATTAAAATGTTAAACCTTACCAAAGAGCAAAAATACATTTATAATTACGCTTTTAATACTTATTCGTAAACCAACCTGAAGACTGTAGGCACATTTACAGGTGTACCCGCTCGGTCTTTCTTTGTCTTTGAATCGGAATGCCATGTTGCCCAGTTCCTGCAGAAAGATAACAATAAATACGTAAACACTGCACTGACAAACATGCAACATGTTCATTAAACGTTCAACACTGAAATTCTACATTCCTCACAACGATAATAAATGAAAAAGTTAACTAGAAACAAAAAAACTGAAAAGAGAGATAAATTTAAGAATCTGGTACGATGATGATATGAAATTTCTTCTACACACCAGACATTCTTTGAAGATCCACTCTTTCGTTCCTTCCTTTCTCAGCATATTCAGATATTGAAATATCAAAAAGACAATGTCGTCCACATGCTCTGTTTCATTTGAAATATCATCAATTTAAATTAAAAGTTTAATATCATGCCAGTCACAAAATATATATATACATAAAAAACAGCCAAAATATACCAATTCCTTCCTCTGTTAGATCAACATTGACACCAAAAAACATGAATCCTTTTGCTCCAGCATTTTCTCCTGCTACCAGAGTATTAACCCATCCTAGAGATAAACAAAGTGATAATAATAATAATAATAAGAGCGAAGTTAAACTTAATATTTTAATTATATGTCTTCAATTAAACCAGCATGGAAGAAACTAAAAGCAAATTAGTTGAAACAAAAAAGCATAAATATTAAATTACATATTTAGTACTAGATGGCTAGAACTGTTAAAAAAAAATAAAAAAAAGAAATAAAAAAAAATTGTTCAGAGAATGAACTTGTCAAACTGACCTTTCCTCTTCAACTCGGACAAAATACTTCCAGGTCCCTCGTGTCCAATCAGATGACCAAGATAGTGGCCGGGCTGAGGAAATCAAAATGTTAATATCGAATTATTAAATATTAAAGTTAGTCCTGATACTATAATACCAATATCACACTATATATTAAAAAATCTCTAATATTAGAATATCAATATCACACTATATATTAAAAAGTCTCTGATACTAGAATACCAATATCACACTATATACAAAAAAGTCCTGATACTAGAATGTCAATATCACACTATATATAGAGAAGTCCTGATACCAGAATACTAATGTCATACTAAATATAAAATGGTTCTGATTCCAGAATACCAGTATCACAGCCATTTCTGTAGTTAGTACCAATTTTTTTTTTAATTTGTATTAAATTCTAATAAAACAAAGGTTATTAAAGCATAAAAACCAATAAATAACATATAAGTGAATTTCATCATTTCATAAAAGACACAAGAAATACATATGTATAATTAACTTATGTCTAAAAGCCATTATTACTTTTATAGCGCAAACGTGAAACACTAGCTCTGTGTGGAAAAGTGGGTAACAAATAAATCTATGAAAATCTAACGAAAAAATTTCTCGTGTACTAACATTGGTCTTGTAATGAATATGTTGATCAGGAATTGGCCATGCAACATTCAACATTCGAATGTCTTTTATCGGAACAACTTTTAGCAATTTCTGATAAAAAAACACAAACAATACTATTAGGTCAAAACAAAAGTTTTAATATTTATAAAATATAATTATTTAAAAAAATAATAATTATTTAAAAAAATAATAATTATTTAAAAAAATAATAATTATTTAAAAAAATAATAATTATTTAAAAAAATAATAATTATTTACAAAAATAATAATTATTTACAAAAATAAATATTTATGAAATAAAATTATTTAATAATAAAGATTTACTTTAACTTCACCAGGTCCCATGGGGTGATCCAGCCACTGGGGGACCGACACATTTTTATTCTGCACCTCGGCAAACAGATCAGTCACCATGCCAGTCAACTCATCGAGACTTTCTAATAATTATATTTTTTTAAATTCAACTAAACAAAACAGAGTCGTGTCATAATCAGATGTCTTTCTAAAGATAATAATAACTAATAAATATATTTGGCATCTTTACAGTTCACACGATGAAAGCACAAAATTTTATATATAAACACATCTAAGCGATTAACTCATACAAAATCATGCATATTTCATTTATGCATTCAAACAGCCTTAAATATAAATCAATAAAACCTTGCACACTTTCCCGCTCGCATTTTCTTCGACTAAGCAAATAAAAAAAACATTTAAAAAATCCAACAAACCTCTTCCAAGTACAGCTAAAGACATGATATTTGAAGAGTAATATTTATCGTGAAATTTCAATAACTCCTTCCTTAAATCAAGGCCCTTCTGTCTCGGAATTACGTCAAGTGTTTCCTTGTTGCCTGAAAAAAAAACAAAAAAAAAGTTAATAAGAAAATTAAACTTTTGTTTGATTATTCGATCACTTCGCTTTTAACTAACCCGTGCCGAACTTGCTGAACGGATGACGGGAATTGCAGGTGGATTTTTCAAGTTGATGAATTCTCCACGAATCATTCTGCAGATTCTTGTCGTTCTCCGAATTGACGGCATTCAACTCTCTGCTCGTAGCACCGCTCGTGAAGAGGGGACACGTGAAGAACTGGGCAAACCTGGAAAGTTCAATTGTGACCAAAAAAAAATTAGTATCCGTATGGGGCATGCTTGCTAGTGAAACTAAAATAAAGTATTGAAAAAAGCTGTGAACTAATTATGCAATGCAGGAATTACTAGCAATTTTCTTATCAATTCATTTTAAACTCAAAAGATTTTTAATAAGAAATATTTGTGAGCTAACAAAAAAATTGAATAAAAATATAAAAAATACATTGGTGATTATGATGATGGCTAAAGGACTACCACTGAAAAGTTTATGTTAATTATTATTTCCATTTATTAATTAACACTTATAAATGCTTATTTATTTATTATATCAAAATATTCATTTATAACTATTCGTGCCTAGACTATTTACAATCATTCAAAAAAAATATAGCTAACCTGTCTAGAGCACCAGTCAGTTCATCAGGTGACACATCAAAATAATAATTTGTGTTTTCAGCTGATGTGTAAGCATTACTAGAACCACCATGCTCACTCAGAAACTAAAATTATTCAAATATAATACATTAAAAAAATGTATTTTAATACAATTATAAAATTGCCAACGGGGCTCTTCTGGCCATCTTATCAAAACAAAATAGACAATCAAACCTTGTTATAGTCATTTTCCTCAGGGTACTGAAAATGAAAAATAAACTTATGGTATACTATAAGTTATGTTATTATTCAGTATTTATATATATACTAGCAGTGCCCTTAGCGGCTTCGCTCGCAAGAAATTAGAGAGTTTGAACCGTGCATCCATAGTAGAGATCATTTTTTTAGGTCTCGGCTCGGCCCGTCGACAAATTAGCCCAGCCCGTTTTAAAAACCCAAACTCCTGGCCCGGCACAGCCCGTCTGAATTAGGCCCGGCCCATTTTTACAGGCCTAGAAGTTCTATATACTTGATGAAAAACTTCGGCCCGTCCCACCTTGACCTCAGGTTTGGCCCGGCCAAACTGAAGACCCTAAAATCACTAAAATATCTATATACTTAGTGAAAAGCCTCGGCATGTCCCACTTTGATTTAAGGTTTGGCCTGGCCCGTGTGAAGACTCTAAAATAACGGCTTGGCCCGGCCGATGATAAACTGGACATAGCTACTTTTAACCGGCACAAAACTTCAAAATACTAATTTTTACATTTGTAGCACTTACAGTTTGTGAGTAGCAGTTATTTTGAAATCAAATAATCCTTATTTCCACCCCACATTTGAGGTCCTGGAAACCAAATTTTCAAAAAATGCTAAAACACGTATTTCATTATTTTTGGAGTAGAAACTAAATACTAATTTTTACTTCTGTAGCATTAACAGTTTTTGAGTAGCAGCTACTTTAAAAACCAAATAACCCAATTTTCCAACCCACATTTGAGGTCCGGGAAACCAAATTTGTAAAAAATGGTGAAACACGTATATCTTTATTTTTAGAAAAGAAACTAAATAATAATTTTTACATCTGTGGTATTTACTGTTTTTGAGTAGCAGTTACTATAAAAGACAATTAGCCCTATTTTCCACCCCACATTTAAAGTCCTGGAAACCAAATTTTCAAAAAATGCTAAAACACGTGTTTCATTATTTTTGGAGTAGAAACTAAATACTAATTTTTACTCCTGTAGCAGTAACAGTTTTTGAGTAGAAGCTACTTTAAAAACCAAATAACCCAATTTTCCAACCCACATTTGAGGTCCGGGAAACCGAATTTTCAAAAAATGGTGAAACACGTATCTTTTTATTTTTCAAAAAGAATTTATATACCAAATTTCAAAATCTCCTCATTTTTGGTTTTCGAGATATACATTGTTTTAGAAAAAAGTTTGTTTTCCAGTTTTTTCCCCTCAGGAGCAAAATTTTCAAAAATCCTTTCTTAGCGGATGTTTACGCTATAAAAGTAATATCAGTTCCAAATTTCACGTTCCTAGGATGAGGCGTTTGAGCTCGGCGTTGATTATCAGTCAGTCATCTGTCAGTCAGTCAGTCAGTCAGTCAGTCAGTCAGTCAGTCAGTCAGTCAGTCAGTCAGTCAGTCAGTCAGTCAGTCAGGACATGTTCTTTTATATATATAGATATATATATATATATATATATATATATATATATATATATATATATATATATATATATATATATATATATATATATATATAATCTGGCCTCAAATTTCTCAGCTGTATAATCAGCTTTTAAAATTAATATATGGAGAGTACAAGATACACTTGCAAATGCATTTATAAACATATGGCATAAAAGATTCAAACCTTCTCAGTTCCTAAAAAGAGCATATGCTCACAAAAATGAGCTAAGCCAGGAATTTCATCTGGATCAGACATGAATCCTTAAAAAAATTTAAATACTAACCATTAAAACCAGATCAAATAATTAAATACTACTAGATTTTTTCAGACCTATATTGACATCTAGTGCTGCCGATGACTTATCCGTTCCGGGGTCACTTATAAGAAGCGCTTTCAGACCATTTTGAAACTCGATGCCACGGTATTCACGATTGTCCTCACTAGGTTTCAAAATGTTGTTGACCACAACTTTGATCTTTGACGACATGCCCATTTTAGAATATTTGCTAAAATAAAATATTAAATTAAAAACATGAAACTATATTTATTGTATATATGTTTGTTAAAGAAAAAAATGCAATCACTGTTCTCTTCCTCATTTCTGCTATGTTTGGCTTAAACTAAATTAAAAAATAAACAAAGAAACAGTCGATAAGAAGACAGCGAAGTGAATCAGTCAAAATAAAATGCATTCTCATCGCCGAAGAATTCAAAAGAGAATTTGTACACGTCAAACAACAAATAAAATTATGATACTTCCACGTAAAAATATACAATTCTGACAATATAAAATAGAACCAACACGGGATAGCTGACGAATACACCCCGACACCACAGTCTACCACAAGCACTTATGTTTTGACGAGCGAACAGCCTACACCACATTGAATTTTTAAATATGAATTTAAATGTAAAAAGTAGTCGACAGAGATAAAAAGATATGACTAAATATTTCAGTATGGCATAAACTAGACTAGTGCTAAAATTATTTTTTTAGATTAGTTTCATATCTAAAAGAAATCCTTAAACAATAAATAGGAATAAAAAATGTCCTACGCTATCCGCCGCTGGAACTTTTTCAAGTACTGTGAATTCATCTTAAAAAGTGAACAATTTGGTAATAATTATTAAAATTGCTCTTAGTAGCACAAATTTTGTTTTTATTATTGTTTTTGAAAATGACTTGACGTCATCTAAATATGGTGGTGGCGCTTCTTCTTGTTAATTGAAGAGTGGCTGTGATAATAATAATGCAACTATCATTTTAACTATAAAACAATTTTTGTCTGTAAGGTTAGATAGACCCAACCTATTTTTGTTTTTTCTTTTGTGACCCGACCCGACCCACTTGTTTTCGACTTGACCCGACCCACTTTGGGTAGGACTCAGAAAACTAGTCTCCACATTGTTTAACACAAATCGCCGTCTCTGGTTCCACGTAAAAACGAGTTAACTCGCCAATAGCGGATTCAGGGAGGCCCAAAGGGCCCGTGCCCTCCTTAGAAGTTTAAAAAAAAGAAACGTTAATTTTTTTAATTAGCTTGAAATTTTATTCTGTGTCGTCTGTATCCTGAGGCTTTATCTTTTACTAAATTTATCTCTCGACCATCAATAGTTCTGATAATTGGCAATTGGAAGATATTTAAGAATATCGAGCCTTGTTCAAACCAATTCAATAAAAAATATAATTCAAATAATATCTCAAAAAACATTTAGACTTTCACCAGCAGGTCCAGCAAAAAAGTTGAAAATGAGGACTTTTTTTACAAAATTTTTATTTAGGTTACAATCTCTGTTTGTGAGTGGCTTTCTCTTTACACAGATCTTGCAAGTAAAATTTAACCAGCTTTTTGACTAGCTAGGAAGCTGAAACTTTCAGCATAGCTTTATATTGGACGACAATACATGATTCATGACTCGGCCACAAACACAAAATAACTTGATCTTTACTCGTGGCTTTGACCGCAATTCGCAAACAACATGGTCAATTTTCTTGACCGTTAGACGCAGTTTCTTCCAGTCCTTCTTTGGCTCATTAACAGAGTCTTTCTTTGGCTCATCGTCGCCATTTCATAAATCCATTAAATCCCTTCATCAAACTGTTATTTCAGGTACCCCCTTATGAAATTCTTAGATCCGATAACATGGGCTATTAGGCTAGTAGGTGTTGAATGAACCGTGAACTGCTCGCATGCAAGCCCGAAGCCTTATTATTACTTCATGACTCGGTTATCCTTTGCTCAGACGAAATGCTCAAATCCTTATTTTTAAAAACAAAACAGTTTTTAACATAAAATAATACATATAAATACAATACTTTTTAAGTCTATGGTGTTAAAACTAAATACGATTCTTATTGCTTTAATGATATCTTGGTTAAGTCAGTTAAGTTTCTTTGGTTGTGGATTTGTGTCGAAGCGATTGAAAGTTTTTTGTTTGAGTTATTATTTGTATTGCCGCTTATCCCGACTGTTAAGGTTTGTTGAATTCCGAAATTTTTAAAACATGTCCTCAAGGATCATTTCGATCAGTGAAAACTGAACGTCAGGGTTCCTTCTTGTAGAACAAATGTAAAATTTGTATGAAAAGCTTGCAGACGAGCGGCCATGATGTATGATCATGGCTGTTTTCTGTGTCCATCGTGTCTCTTACTTTAAACTTTTTAACTAAATTATGTACTAAAATGTTTGAAATGCTCAATGCATTTTGTAACTTGCGCGTTGCTGACTATGAATAATTTGGGTTTAGCTAGTTTTTATCTTTACCATTGATTTGGCGCCATGGACACGTTGAGCCGGTTGAGTGTTTAAGTCTTTAAGCTTTAAGTCAGTTTTAGAACTTTTGTAATAGATTTATAATACAACTAGGAATCAGTACACAAAATGTAATATAAATAATACTACAGAAAAACATTAAAATTAGGTTTGTTATACTCCTGAAAAGGCGATAAGTCTAGTCTAATTCGTTGGTTATGACACGAAAATCTGCTAAACATTGTTGAAGAGACAATATGAATTGGTAGTATATTTGAAAATGGTAAAAAAAATTATTTGAGACTGATCTGGTGTATCTAAGCGCTGCACTGGATGGACCCCAGATTTAATACTTAAAAGCCGCAACCTATTAATTCGTCTGTCGATCGACCGATGAAGTTAAAATTCGTTTTTATATCAGATCGGCCATTCTTATAAAAACCCAAGGAATATGGGACAGTCACTAGATTTTTTACACAGTTGTGCTTTATTTTTATTACACTCACTGTGACTTATATTAATCTACGATAGAAGGTCTTGTCTTATCAAGACCTAGATCGGTTTTTTGAGTTTTTTTCTGAAGTAATTAGACTTCTCAACGTTTTGCCTGTCATTATCAACCTAAGCAAAGTTGTTTGTTTTTAGCATCATTTATCATTTGAATCTCATCTGGAAATGTTCTGGATAAATTAGTACTTTTCCAGCTCTACGGTCAGATGTTTTTTACTCCAGACCATGTGTGTCTCGTGAAACTGTGGATTTTAAAGGGCAGGGACTATTCATTTATTGATGATACCTTGTTCATGTTTTTACATGTGTCTATGTATGATTGCCAACCTGTGATAAACAACTATTTTGTATGAAAGTCTTATATGCATTGTTGAAATATTAAATAATTATCACCTCAGCTGCTTTTTTTTTATTGCACATTGGATCAGCTTTTTTGTTCTGTCTCTGATATTTTTTCCAGCCGATCCATGGTGTGGTCGACTTTGGCCTTGATCTTCACATCTAAAAAACCAATGATTGCATTTGGAGCACTGCGTGGATAGAATGCAGCCACCAATCAGTCATAGGAAAAAAAGTGTACCTGAAGTATGCTCACAATGGATATTGTGTGCTGGAGCTGACTGATTATCCTTAAGCATCTGGGGCTTAGGTTGAGAGAGATGACTTTCAAGGACATCTTCATTCTCTTTCTTTACTTGTCTATAACAGAAAGAGGAGCCTGCTAAAGGAATGTCTTAAACTTAGTTAATTTGGTTCTATTTTGTGAGTAACTTGTTAGAGCCTGTTACAATGAGTCCTCTGGAAGTAGTTGGGCTGGTCCAAAAAGATCAGTAGATGTAGTCAACATTCGCTCTGTAATTTCTCTTTTCGTTATTTTATAATAACCTGGAGTGATTTGAGTAACTTTTTTTGGTACGTCTGCATAATATTCAAGGATGCAATGATATGGCAGGCATTGTCATTTACGGTTGTTGTATCTCAAATTTGTTGGACACAACTCAAAGACTCAAATAAGGAAAAAATCAATGCCTTAACCCTCTACTGCATGAATAAAAAAAATGTTTTTTGATTAAAACAAAAAATATTTTTTTCCATTGGTATCAAGTCATACATTAAGGGAAAATCTTTTTTTTTTTTCAATTATTTTTTAAAAAAAGGTGATAAAATGATGAAAATTTAAAGAGTGCCAATCGGCATCTTCATGCACTATGTAACCTATATAATACATTTTCAATGGGTAGGCAAGATCTAGAATTTTTTTTATCTTTGTGCATATGTTTATTCAGATAAACAAATAAAAAAAAGTTAAACTCTCAACATGAGAACTCTGTAATATAAAAAATGCAAATTCAAAACTTTTTTATTGTAAAAAATTGAACAAATACACAAATACAGTGACCCGAATAAATTACTGTTACTCGGTGTGATAACGCTTGAAACAGTTTTTGTCATTTGTGAAGCATAGACTTGTTTGACATTTTTCGCAAGAAACACATGATTGTCCATTGCAACCAGGAAGACGGCAGCGCAGTCTTTCGGTGGTCCAAGTTGGCCAGTGACTGGTGTCATCTGTGCGAACATCGGCAACTGGAACAATCTCTCTGCATCGTGCCTTCTTTATGACAACTTGGAGTTGGCTCTCCGTACTCGGTCAACCAGCAGCTCTTTTCCTACTTGGGCCTTTCCTAGCTTTGCACAAACCTGCAATGAAACCAGATATCGAAAACATTATTATGCATATAAACATGTTGAAAAATATAATAACTCTGTATCAGGTAGTAAAAGTCAAGTTTTAGAGTAAGATTATACAACCTGACTTTTTACTTACTTTCTGCAATTTCGGCTTTGAATTCAGCCAATCTGAGCATTCCAGTGACATTTTGTTGTGAACAAGCTCGCTTATATAATAGCCATGCGTTCACAACGGCCATGTCCAGATAAGCTGTGAAAGCTCCCTCCATACTTTCAAATCATCTTTGAAAACTGTACTTTTTCAATCATTAATTATTTTTTACTGTTATTTTATTTTCATTTTACTTTTTTTTAATTCTTTATTAACGAACGGTGCAGCGCATTTGTGAAGCGCCTGCACTTGAATTTGCGCGATCCAATTAAACAGAGAATAGAATGGGAAAATATTCGGTGATACCATTTCTTTGATCGAATGGTAATTCGATATAGTCCCATGAGACTGTCCAGCAAATCAACACCACCCATATGCTGATTGTAAATAGAAATTATCTGCGGACAGTCGATTTCCTTTCTTACTTTCTATGCCGAAAACCATCGTTTCACTTTTATTCTGGGCTCCGTACCCAGATAGCTTGAAAGCAAATTGACTACTTTGTTGTCATACCACTGTACAAACGTGATGGTAACTCCATCTACATCAGTTGTGTATTCTGCCATGGATCCGCGGCCTGTCTTCTTCAGATCCTTATCAGATTTTGGTGAGAGACCCTGCAACCTGTTCACCCTCACAGTTCCGACACTCTGTATTGCTTGCTTTGCCAAGTAGACAACCAAATCGATGCTTGTAAAATAATTATCGAAATATAACTTGTGTCCAACAGGTGGAATAGTCCTAGCCATGCACAATACAACGTTGGAACTAGGTCCACAATCTTTTTCTCCAGACAAAACAATATTTTCATTGCCGGTATAGACTTCCATGTCATATGCAAAACCAGATTTGCCAGAGAGTACCCAGATCTTGTAGCCCCACTTATGTGGTTTATTTTTATTATATTGTTTCAGGCGGCTTCGACCTTTGATGGCACGACTTGCTCATCAACACACAATGATTCCTCCTTAGGAATTGTGTTCAGACATTCTCGTGGTTGTATCTTGTGAAGTCGATCACCACCTGGCTGCAAAGTCGTATTGTCATTGAAGTGGAGGAAACGCTTGATCTCTTCCCATTTGTTGACTGGCATAACTTCCGATACGTTGTCTATTTTGTATTTGGCATTCCAGCATGATCATACGAGAAGTCTATAAGCACCTGTATCAGCTATAATGAATCTCTCTGGGTTTGCAGTATTATCACTTTCTTGTCGTTTTGTAGGCATCGAACTGTGTGTCTTCATGTTGGCTGTCAGTTTTCTGATATCTTCTAAAAGAATGAAATCTGCCTGCAGGCATTTTCGCTGGTCCGACAGATGTCTATGGCTTATGTTAAACTCAATTGGCGGATTTGCAACAGCTTCTTTCTAGTCGTGTCATATTGTATGCCAATTACTTATTTTGTCTCTGAGGATGGAATCCTCAAGTTCCTGATTTCCTTATGTAAACTAGGAACGTCATTGATTATTTTTTGAAGTTCTTCAATATTTTGATTTCTTTGGTATCCGGATGATCGCACATAGGAGTTTCACACAGGACTATCCCACATAGTTTTTCGCTCATAGGATTAGGGTTATCCTATGAGCGATCGTCCTATGAGTCACAGTCCTATGTGCTATAGTCCTAGGACCATCTTTGCTTTGCTTTACGACACGGCAAGTTCCTAAACAGAACTTTGATGTAACTTTACAGACAAAGAGGTATTCTTCAAATTTGGGTGTCTATAGCACACACCCGATTAGTTACAATAACTTTAGACAGTGGCATTCTAAACTTACAAATCGGTTTATGTTTAAATGGAGTGTTTAAAAATTGTCACCATATTTTCCTGAATGTCTCTTGTAACAGCATAGTCCACCACATTGAAGAAAAACTTCAAATTCAGCTGGTTTTTGAAGTCCATTATTTCTCCCTGTAATGTCAAAGATTCAAAAAATGAATAAAAACATTCAATAGAGGCACAATAAGTTCTGGAAAGTGTGTGATAGTTTAATATGTTATGATTGAATAGCAAAAAGTTGTGCGTTAGTCTTCTAATGGCAGATTGCAATCACCTCACTCCACAAGCTGAATTAATTCTATGTCTTTCCTATGTATCTCTAAATAAAAATAAAAATTAGAATTTTCAAAAGTTATTTTAGATTTATCACATGACCCATATAGCTGTATCTAATTAAAAATAAACTTGATACCATCTTACTTAAAAAGCTCATTCTTAATTGATGAAATTTTATTATGTTATACAGTAGAACCTCTCGTAGGGGAATTCTCTCTTGCCACATAATACCAGTCACATAAGAAGGATAGTCAGAAGTCACATAACAGAAAGAGTCACATTTCTGAAACCAGTGTTTGCTTGCAGAATATCCCTCAGTGTTGTCTTTTTTTGTGAGCAGAAGAGCTTTCTCTTGAAGTAATTTTCCAGTCATCGGCATATGGTTTGAGCTTTGTTTTTTAAAGTAAGAAATAATCAAATTAAATACGCATCTTGAAATAATTTATGCATAGAATAAATAAGAAATTGCTCGGAGATAAGATTGTAATCAACTTGACCATATCTTGCAACTGCATTTCACACTTTTTTAGTTATTTCTTTATGTTTCTTTTGTTGGCGTTGGCTGAGCACCCGCAATTCAGTGCATACACGAACTTGTGTGCATTTTGTTGGTTTCCTGATGTTCTTTAAAAAATCTCTAAAGAGTTGAATGATGACACTGGAATAGTGCTTTCTTTGTTGATGATTGTTTTTCCAGGGAATTCCATCAACAGCTGCCTCATTTCGGTTCAACAAATGAACGAAATAACAAGCATTACAAAAGTTGTGTCCTCTTCCACGCACTCATCGCCGTACATCGTGTGTGGGCTTAAAATATCTTTGAAGCTCATCAATGCATGCATTAGTGCTCAAAATATGTTAGGAGTTCATCTGTGCATTCACAAACAGGCATAAACTGCATATAGAATATTTCTTCATATTCTTTGAAGATAGACTTCTATCTTCTATGACAAAAAGATCAGAGGCTTCAGGAATGTGTAGAAGAATCTTTAGTTCTTGATTGGCTAATGTATGGCTGGCTTAAATCTAGCACAAATTTCACACATGCTATGCTGTTGTGCTGGGCGTAACCACAAACATGGTCATAAAGAAAATGTATACTGTATATTTTACAATTTAATTTGCTAACAAAATTAAATCAGTAAATATTCTAAAAATGTATATGACATATTTATCTTCAACTACAGCTTCCGATGCATGCAACAACATATATGTCAATATACTTTATGAAATAGTATTAGAAGGATTTTAAGTTATAGAAAGAGACCAGCAAAGTTTTGTCTGTTCAAGAATGCTGGACTGAACAAACATGGACTTTACTACAAAAACTTTAAATTCATGGGTCATTGATTATATTTCCTTAAAAGCTACGCCATAGGTGGTCCCAATTTTATAGTAGCACAATAGAACCTCTCTTATGCGACTTATCTCTTGTCACATAGAATCGGTCGCGTGAGAGGAAGTCGCATTTCATTAACCAATCATAGCTTGGAGAGAATCCGTCATTGTTGTTTGTGTTTCTTTGCAGTAATTTTCCATTCAACGACAAATTTCTTGATTGACCTTCGCGAAACAATTTGAGAAGAATGTTATTAACTTTATTGTGTGAATAGTCAAATGACAGCTGCAACTTTGTGGTTAGAGGACAGCCGCTCTCCCATCCGATCACACACGCAATCTGTTTCAATATTTTTATATTTATTATTTAGTTATTGAGCATAATACAAAACATCACAACAGAACACAGAAACAAAAAATCAGATGCTCTAAAAGTTCATCCAAAGGAAATTAATTACTTCTCACTGGCTGGGCGACCTTTAAAAGAAATTTTCAACTTCAAACTGAATGAAAACCAAAAAGCCACCTTGAAGTTAACAAAAACATGAATTTTGAAATCGTGAATCGATCAGCAACAGGAGGGACCTCAATGATTTTTAAGATAGTGAAATACTATTCAAAGATGAAATTGACCACGGAACACTTGAATTGAAACGTAGACCAAAACATGTCATGGAGAATGTTTTAAAGGTTATTTGAGCAAAATCAGAACAAGAGCAATGAGAAGAACGCACATCATTTGAATGTACTTGCGAAGATTTAAAAAAGAAGTTATCAAATGACGATGGTAACATGTGATTATAAAATTTGTTTGTGAAAATACCAACTAAGAAGGAATTAATTTGAAATATATTCAATAGATTATTTTCGATCATTACAGTAAGATAAATACGGGTAAACAAATGCGTAATGCAACATTACAGAAACATCAGTATTTACAAACGTTAGCTGCCACGTAAATGATATGGTGGTTCATCATTGAGAGGTGCTCATCAAGCCGCAGCCCCAGAAATTTGCATGAGGAAACACGTATAATAGGTTTATATCAGTTCACTGTAATGAAGGCAGACAGTTTTTTGGCTAGCAATTTGACTAGCATCATCATTTCTAGACTTTTGCTTAAGTAAAACACGGGATATAAAGAGTTAAATCGTGAAAGAAGGTCTAATTGTTATTTCTATAGCAGTTTGAGAAGGGCTTAGTGAGGCTTATGAAAAAGATTTCTATTTATTAAATATATTACCATTAAGCAAATATATTCACTGCAATTATAGATTGCTAAATGTTTTTCCAATAGTTTTCACCAAATTTGATTTAAAAGTTTTATTTTATGGGTTATTGTTTCATTTTTGCAAAATATTTGAAAAACTAATTTATTTTATAGTTGTGTAGTAGCAGAACTATTATTGTATCATTATTTGACAAACTTATTCTTTATAATATTGCAGGTACTAATTAATCAATGTTATAGATTAGTATAATATTTACAAATCAGCTTTCACTTGACATGGTGATATCAATTCTTCATTATTATACTTTCTTAATATGCCACCATCATGGACATCAAATAAATCCCCAATCATATGAGTTTCTCCTCCACCCCTTTCTATCAAGCCAGATCATTTTCCGCTACACTGGGTCCCGGTCCAAGTGACGCTTGTTCTCTGTGTGCTGATCTACTTATACTCTTTAGAAAGTTCTTGCATGGAATAACGGGGGAATCATCAATCCTTCTGACACTTCTGCATCAACAACTGCTTTGTAAGGAATGAGAGGTTGAAGATTTTTTGGCTTTTGCTAGAAATGTAGGTTGAGAGCTCATGCATCTTAGCAAGAGTTGGCTCATTTTCTTTGTTTGCAGCTTGCCAGTTGCGGAGGACGGAGGTTTGCTATTGGCGAGATCTGACCAACCAAACTATTGTTGTTGTGGCTGCCTCCAGTAGAAATTGGGGAACTTCGTGACTCCTTCCTTCTGAGCTTGCCTGATGATGATCTGGAGCCTGGCTACTAATGGGGCAAATGCTTGAAGAAGTATTGCAACCTGTATGCCTTGTCCTGTTGATCCTCATGCCTAATTCTCATCCCTAGACTTGCGAACTAAATCAGTATCTTGAAGATAGTTTCCCGATCCTGCTTGATATCATTATCACTGATGTCCAATGCAATCATCACCTTACACTTCTGAACATATCCCTTGGTGCATGATCTTTTTTTGCATAATGCGATGACCATCTGGTTAACAGAAGAAGTACAGTGTCACCGTAGCATTACGTCACGTCTGGATTTTGCGCTCGGAGTATGCTACAAAGACATTCACTGTGTGTTCAAACAATTTACTTCTTGAGTGAACCAGCAGCCGGGGCCTGTTGAGGTAGACCTTCGAAGGCATGACTATGGGTTATTGCATTGCGCAGGCGCTCAATGAGCAGGACCTTGGTTGCATAGAAAAGGGCTTTTAAATATTAGGGTCCATGAATAATTCAGCAGCCCTGTATGCTATTTTGGCAGGTGTCATCTGTCTCCACCCACATTGTGCGTGAACTGAGATTGGTCTTCTCTTCTTATGATATGTGCATGTCTGCCATGAGAGAACCCAGTGTCAACAAATGATCATCTTCAACCTATAGATATTTTTCTTTTCCATGTTTGCATAAGCTGGTCGGTTTTCACAAAACATGTCCATCCACACAGCCATCTCTTGGGCATTCCCTTCTTTAGGCCAAGTAACCTCAAACCCACATCATTCAACTGATTGATTTTCTGGTCACAGATGTCATTCAGTACCATATACTGAAGTTGCTAACAAAGCAATTTCAATGCTCAGAAGCTTTTAAGGCTATGATTTTAAAATTTTCATCAAATGCATAGATAAAAAAAACTAGATCAAATACAAATAGTGACTGACAGAACATCGATATTGGACAGTTTCTCAAAGTTGGTATGGCAACATAAAGCTCCATTTTCTAAAGATACTTGATCATGTCTGTGATGACGTTGAGTCAGCTTCTTGTAATCACACAATTGAAAAAACAAAACATTTTTCATCTGTTTGAATGACCGGTCACCCGATACTTGTCTACGAGCTTAACAACACATGTCAATATTTATCATCGAGCCTGTGCAAATCTGAATTTTTGAGGAAATATAGCAGGTTATTTGTAAACGGTAAAGAATATACACAGAATACTTTCAAATAACCTTTGTACATTGTGCAGTTTTAAATATTAGAGGATGCAAGCTTTGTAACATTCACAGTTGCTGCGATTGGCATCGACTGATGTGGTCTATAGAGTTCCTGGCTAGTTTGTTTTTGTGAGTGTCACGATCTTATCTTATTTAAGGCTTATGTGTAACTAATCATTCTGATAGCGGAACCATCCGAGGCATGAGGTTTTAAAACTTACATTGAATGGTTGTATCGCTCTATCTTGCTAGCTACAATTGGCATTTCGAATGCCTATCCATCCTGTGGAAATTTGTCTATTATGAATGCTGTACAAAACTGTTATAAAAATTTTACCAGCATAAAGAGGAAGGCCCGTTATATGAGACAAGTGGAAATAAATGCAGTTTGTTTATTTAAAATTGTTTTTTTTTTATAATAGTGTTGTAATTCTCGGTTTGGGCTCTAAAAAAACAACTTTGTACAGTTTAAAGTTTTATTAACAGAAAGAGAAAAGTATATGCGCAAGGAGTCAGTTCGAAAACAAATATTAGTTTCGGAAAAGTAATGGCCGCTATCAATCAACAACTCTCGAGCTTCACTAACTCACAAACTAAAAATAGAAACAGCGATGTGCGCGCCGCCACTGGTTACAGCAATAGTTTATAGTCCTTTACAGCAGGTGTTTTAAGACTTTCATGGCTGTATGTTGGAAGCACTTAAGTACTTCCTGTCGTGGACCAGAATTTGATCATATTTACTTTTTCTCTCCTCCTTTCTCCAGGCTAGGGACTGGCTCGCAATTAGCGAGGCGGAGTTAAAATTCTGTTTTTTATTGTGTCCCATCTTATGAGACAGATATACTAAATTGGGTCAGTCTGTTTCATCATGGGAAATGTCCTTAGACTATCAAATAGCTATTAAAATTGTGTTAAAAACTTTTTAAAATGATGAAATTAGTTGCTGTCAAATACCCAGATAATCCTGTGCAATAGTTTTAAAAGTAACGTGTCTGTTTTTCCCTACAGCATTAGTCAAGTAATGCTGTGTCTTGTCTATGTCTGCTTCATCAAAAGTCAATTTTCTTAATTCACTGTAAGTCACACCACAAATCTTGCTTCCATTTTGATGATAAGATCTGCCAATTGTTTCTCTACCTCCTTCTCTGCCTTCTTTTGTAACAACATCCAAATAATGTTGCCTTTCGAACTTTGTAAGCATTAGCTGCTTCTGTCAATAACAATTCCTGTTATCTAATATGGAACTCATCTCATCTTATGCACAGTCACCCTACCTGTACCATCTTCATAGCTATTTATCCACTTAACTCCAACTGCTTTCTTTGAACCCTTTTGCGATCCAATATCGTTTCATACGAAGCAAGAGCTAAATACTAGGTGTTTTCAGTTAACATTACAAACACTGTCTGGGCAAATATATTTGACAGTTTTTTCCGAGGTACGTGGTATTTGCCAACTACTTATCGACAGATAAGTAGAAATTCCAGGACTGTATCAAGTTATAAACATTTTGAGATTAGTTCAAAAGTGATTCATCTGGTATTGCATCACACTTCCTGGAAATATTTTCCTAATGCTTAAAAGCTGAAAATGACTTTCCAACAAAATTTGTATGACATTCACACTGTCCTAGGAGGAATGTGTTGGGTCTGTCAAGAAAATTAAATATGAATTCATCCAAGCTCACAAACTTTCTATTTCTAAGATGTTTGAACTTCACATTCATGCAGCCAGGAATTTCACTGTCGAACATCAGTTTAAATAAATTTCCCCTTTGTTCATTGTGTCAAGGTTTTGTTTTTAAAAATTTATCGCTGTTATCATTGTAAGCTCAGAAATTTAACTACTTTTTTTAATATCAAAGATTTAATAGAAGACAGCTTTTATTATTTTTCTCTCCATTTTATATTAAATTTTTTTTCAAGGATATATTAAAATATAATTATTAATAGGAATAATAATGTGATCCTGAAAGAGAAATCACTTATAAAGTTATCCTATTATTGTTAAGATGTGTAGGATGTTGCTGGAAAAACTTGGTAAACTGCAATTCTTTTTTTCTGGGCAAACACTGGTTGCCAATCTCCTTTGCAACCCTTAATCATTGGAAAATTACTCAGCTCTTAATTCTGGAAAATAAGTCTATCAAGTGATTATTATCTTGATTGTGGTGATATGTTACTAATTATATTCTTGCTTTAGCTAAATAGTCTAATTGTGTTTGAATTTCACTGAAATGTGTCTCGAAGTAAATGCATATTATTGATTTGTGAAGATTTTTTTTGCTGTGTTCTGGGTTAGCTATAATCATTAAACTTGTCTGTCGAGATCTAACATCTTGAAAGTGACTTCTCAAGAGGCGACTAGTTCTGAGTATCAGATTCAGTTGGCCTTATTAACTTTAACTACTTGTGCTTATCCACACTTTTATAGATGAACCTCGACGGTGAAGAGAGTTTCGTACCCGATTATTATGAAGACGTGGACGATGAACTCCAAGGGTACGCTGCAGAGATGTCTAGTAATAGGAAGGTCTTTATTAAGAACTCCCCCAGAAATATAAGCACCATTTCAGTGGTGGTCGATCCCGTAAACAAACAAACATCGGTTCCCGGGCACAGCAAAAATTCATCTAATAATAGCAGTCTTCAAAAGAGGCCTTGGCGTGGTGGCAATTTAAAAGCCTCAAAGTCAAAAAAAGCCAAATTCGAACATCATGTTGCTAATGCGGTGGTCCATAGTGGTAGTTCTAGTGGTGGTAGTGTTAACAGATTGGTAACAAGTAACAGCAATGGAGCAGATGGTGCCTCAAGTGATGTGGATGTGATACTTGCTGGTGATGGGTTGGTATTTTTTTTTTAACTTTCCATGCTAACAAGATTGTAATATTTTAAGTGCTGTCATTTTTTTTTGTTGGTAGATTTATAGATCAAGGGTTTGAAACAGGTGAAGTCCAACCAGAAGTGAACGATGCCTCAAGTAGTTAGTGTTGTTATTTAAATGGATTTTGTGACTAATTAATTCATCTAAAATACGTAATCGATCAATCCGACAGGGTTTGTAGACCACGATCTTGTTATATCGGTTGAAGAAGATGATTTCAAATTTGATGAAGATGAGCAGTATGTCTCATTTGATGCTACTGAGGAGGATTTTGTTTTGCTTAAGAACGTTTCGCTGCAAAATAATCGTAAACATCCTACCGTTAGGTTTGTTGCTGAAGAACAGGGAGTTTTGAAGCATTTTGAAGAAAAATTCACGGTTTGTTCTTATAGAATGGACATTTCATTCTCGTGCGTTCTTAATTACATGAATTTCTATTATCTTTATTTGTTTCAGAATTGTTTACAACTCAAAAACTGGGAAAGTCTGAAGTGTGTCTTTCAGGAATTTTCACTTTATAAAAATTTATTAGAAAAGCTCTGTTTTTTGTTTGCCGATTTGCTGTCCACAACTGCTGAGTATTCAAAGATCACCAAATTTTTTGAAAAATCACCCCGTAGGTGTTTTAAAAAAAATTATCTTTTTGAGATAGTTTTCTGTTCTAATTTTCATCTTTTTCTATTCAGAGATGAATAATCTGATGGCCATGGTAGGTTGTAAGTTACTAGTTAATGCCGGCAGTTGCAAACAATACAACGCTGGAGCGGCGATCATGGAGTCAATGCTGTCCAGAAAACTGTTCTTTCACAAGCTGAACTTGAAGACGTTTCCAGTCATGGACGTAACGAGATCTGCAGTTAAGGCGAGTTTGCATACCAGCGATGTTTTTTACGGTGTCAGTGATGAAGTTTGATGCGATTTATATTGTTTCCATCTGAATTGCAGGCTTGCTTGAAGGAGAGAAAGTACGAAGTAATAGACGAGCTGTTGAAGAAAACTTCGTTTTTTTGGATGGGTAAAACAAGCAAAAAGGATGTGACTATCGGCCAGCTTATGCATCTGAACGTGGTTCTCCAGTATTTTATTCACCATACTGGTTCGATCTGCAATGTATGCGATGAATCAAATGGGTATTTTACTCTCGCATCTAAATGTCTACAGATCGTTTATATGTTTTCCCAAGCCAAACAGCATGGTCAGTGTGATTTGTTTGTTGGTTTTATAAATGTACCATATATATGTATCTTGATGTTGAAGTTGCCTTGCAATAATATTTTGAATATTTCAGCAAAAGTTGGAAAACCTCAAAAGTTTTTTGAAAGATTACCAAGTAAGAGATTGATTGTTTATTCAAATTAATATTATTACAATTCATTTTATACATCTGTTTTCTTCACCATTTTTTAAGGTTTGCATGATGGAACTTGGATCTTGGTGAAATCTCTGACAACTGGCAGGGCTTTTGATGCAATTAAGATCTTAATTGACATGTCATTTCGTAACGTCGACTTCATCAACTGGAGTCAATTTGATTACAAAGTCATGTTACAATTTTTCTTGGAATACAAAGAGAACAGACTCATGACCTATGAATACGCTGTAAGGTTCATCGATATCCTGCACAGGGAAGGAATACTACCAATATTTGAAACCTACAAAGGTGTGAAAGGACAAAATATTTTGAAGCTTGCCAGTCTGATGAATGAGGATGAGATCAGACTGTACATTGCTTTGTATATTGAGTCTATAATGAAACATGAGGTTAGTGCAGATCGTGTGGAGAATGCGGAATGGAGTATACAAATCTTAGTCAAGTCGTTCCAAGCAGGTGATAAGTTTGATTCTGTTCTCAAAGAGTATTTTCCATATGTGACGTGGTTCAAATCAGGAATTCGATATTTCATAAAGCACATGTCCCTGCAAGATAGAGATATGCTTGATGTTAAGCCCCTAGGTCATTCCACACCCAATGTTCGAGATCCCATAATATTTGAACATAAAGATGAGGAGCTTCCTGCAATTAAAAATGAGACTGACATGGAACAAAACGAAGTTGATGTCAGTAATGTCATCACTAGTGAAGTTCCTAATAACGGGGGTCAGAAACGTGACATCCAGCCCCTAGTAGTTATTCAGCCATCAGTGCCAATCGTCGTAGCTCCCATGCCTTGTTCTGTTCTCAATCATCCGAGGTTCAGAAAAGCTCGGAATGTAAATAACCAAAACGCGAACCATACGAAGTCTCTAACTAACCACCCACGCTTCAAAGCTGCCTTCGTTCGACAAACCAGAAGTATGTCTTCCAAGAATCCGTCAAGTTCTCAAAGTGAGTATTCCTTAATAAGCTAGTGCTTTATTAAGTTTAATTTTAGCAATGTAATTTGTGGTCAACTAACTGCAAATATTATTTATTTTTAGTACAAAGCGATGACGATCACGACGGCCAAACTTTCAGCAGGCTCATCGGCGATGTGTCGGATAGGGTAGATTTCTTTCGGTCGGAGGGTGTCGTGTCCGAATCGAAAGGAGAAGTATTGAAGCAATTTTTTGCTAAACAGGCTCGTGAACGGCTGTCTCGTGATAGCAAAGGGAGAATTATTTATGATGACGATGCGTTTGAATGGCTCCAGTCGTTCATTAATAGTGAAGTTAAGAGATTGTGTAGGTGAATTTTAATTTCTGACTCTAAGATTGTTTTAGTACTTCTGTATATTTTATCTGTATCATGCTGTTTAGAAACCCTTTCCTTATGTTTGTTTTAATGCGTATGAGGTATTATTCTAGTGTTTCTGTATAATGGATGTTTTTCTGTATGGTGGTTGTGTCAACTACCTGCTCATTTAAAAACTTTTTTATGTACATCTTTAACATGGTCATAATTCATACCAGGTCTTAATATTATTCTATGCTAATAAATGATCTAATGATACTCGTTGTGGTTAATCTTTCATTCTGGAGACAATTATACAATGCAATACAAGTAGGTAATGCAAATGCAAGTACTGTACGGGTCGTGATTTTAGGTTCTTCAGCCGGGCCGAGATTTTTTGCCAAGTAATTTTTCTCATGAGAAAAACGTGTAAAAAAGTATAAAATGGTGAGAAACTTCTCCACATCACAAATCAGGGATGAAAACTGGGTGAAAAAAACGGCAAGCAAATTTTCCCAGAATAGCCAAAACGGGGGAAAACTTTCCCAAAGGCGAAAGGCTGGGGGGAACTTTCGTTAAACCGAATTGTTGGCAAAGCTCACAACATCGCAGAATGAGGTTGGCTTGATCACGTCGAATCACCATATAATACCCATAAAAATACATCGAGGTAACTTTCCAAAACAAAACAAGAAAGTTACCTCGATGTATTTTTATGGGTATTATATGGTGATTTGACGTGATCAAGTCAAACTCATTCGGCTGATCTGAAACTCCTCACATACGGAACCCGTAATTAAGTTGCGACAAGGGTTTCTTATTAAAATGGTAAGCTAAATAAGTAGATTAGTGGTTGGATTTTAATGACATTTAAATGTATATACTCATTATTTCATATGTTTTCAGAATAGAATGATTAGATTGGATGAGTGCAACGTTTTTGTTGTAAAATAACATTTAGGCAATTATTGATTAGAAGTAACGTGTGTTAAATTTTTTACAAATTATTTTAATTTTTTACCGGAGGTCGAAGGGTAGAGGAGGGAACACGAACATTATAGTTAAATACCCACAGTAACAGAATGTGCCAGAATAAGTTTGACCCTGTCAGAGTTGTCTGGTACAAAACGGATAGGTGAAGAACATAATGAAATGACACGACCGCATATGAAACGGGATGGCAAAGCTTTGAAAGATTGATTGTTTATTTTGAAAATAATAGCTCCTTCAGATTTGCAGATCAGGAATATCTAGTGAACCTTACTTCTGGTGTTTGGGCAAATGTTAATATTGAAGTCACATGTGACATGAGCATTCTAAGGAAATGGGAAGGACAGGATTATTGTGATATAAACAGTATAATGCTTTCCTGGGGGTTCGCGTGAACTCCCTGATGTGAATGCTATAGTTCGTGCGAACCCCCTGTTAATCAGAAAAAATTACATTCAATTAATGTTATTGTCGGTTGTGAGGGCTACCCAGTAAACATTGTAACCACTTTGTAACGTTTCTTAACCGTTCATTTTCGGTTACAAGAAACGCGTTTCTTTTCGGTTGTTTTGCTCATCGGCTGTGCGTTAAAGAAACGTTTCCTGAGTAACCTTTCAGAAACGTTTCCCGTGTAACGTTTTAGAAACGTTTCCCGTGTAACGTTTTAGAAACGTTTCGCGTGTAACGTTTTAGAAACGTTTCCCGTGTAACGTTTTAGAAACGTTTCCCGTGTAACGTTTTAGAAACGTTTACAATGTAACGCTTTAGAAACCTCCTCTATTATTTGCTCATCCAAAATTATTATCACTTCAAATACGTTCATTAATAGAAAAAAATGAAACAATATTTGCAAATTTATAAAAAAATTTATTTAAAGAAAGTCTTTTGAGCTCTATATAAATGTCATTTCTTCTCCTTGCGGTTCAGCCTCTCATGTGCAAACTTTAACCACTTCTTCGTCACAACCTCAATTTCCTTGGCTGACGAATCGTGGAAGCGTCTATTGGTTTGGAGAGTTTCTGAGAAATAGTTTTAAAAAAATAGTTGTTATAGATATCTAATATTTTTAAAATGACTTTGCTAATAGTTTAGTTAAGCTAACTAATGATAAGTTCTTTGAAAAAGGTGCTTTCCATTTTTCTTTTACCACCACTCCCTTTCCAATTGAATTTTTCAGCCAGCCCATCATCCATAGTGTACCGGAGCAGCCTATGACACGCCTCTGCCGTTGTGTCTCCCCCAAGCTTTTGTAAGTCAATCACCTATACAAAGGTTTGAATTTATGATAGTGATAACCTAATACAAAAATTTTAGATATCTAAGTACATGCTGTAATTGACTTACCAGAGCATCAAATAATTCTTTAGATTCTAATTTTGAATCCAACTGGTCAAATTGTACCATGGAGTGCATGGGGAAATGAACGTTTTCCGGAACTGCCGTATTAACTGCTGTCGTTGGCGGACTGACAAGGAGAGCCAGATTGCTTTTAATATCTTTTAAAACTTCCCATATATTGGTAAACTGTCCAACCACATATCTTTGAAATCCTAAAGATAAATGAATAAATACCATTACTAAATTTATTTAGAATACTTTAATAAAAATTTCATTTCAATAGTTGTATAACTAGCCTGCAGGCAGAAGAATGTCACTTTGATTGAATGAAGTATGTCGGTTTGGTGTGGTAGCTTCATCTAAGTTATAAAAGTTAGGCTGTTTTGGTGTTGATGGTTCATCGAAAATTATAATAGATCTCATATAAATTAATAATTAAAGTACATATATAAGATGGCACATATTACTACTTACTTAAGTTAGATGTATTTAATAGATATTGTGATGTAGCATTCGACTGATTATAAGCCTTTGGAGTGGAAGTTGAGTCTTCAGGTACCAAAGGCAATAAAGTTGATTCATTATCTAAAATTACAATAGATTGCACATAAATTAATAATTAAAGTACATATATAAAATATCAGATATAAAAACCAACTCAAGTTAGTTGGACTGAATAAATGGTCTGACTGAAAGTTAAAATGTTGGCGTGATGTGGTTGCTTCATCTAAAATTAGAATAGATAACATATACATTAATAATAAAAGTACATATATAAGATGGCACATATTTTTACTTACTTAAGTTAAATGGACTTAACAGATGTTGAGATGTAGATAATGACTGATGATTATTCGGAGTTGAAATTGAGTCTTCAGGCACTAAAGTCAAGAAAGTTGATTCATTATCTACACAATAATTAGTAGAAATCAAAGTTATTACTATGTTAATAAATTTTCTGAAAAGTTATACATAAATACTACCTGATAACAGAGTTTTGTTTGCTAACATAAGCTCTTCCAGAATAGTCTGTGCTGTAGGAGCTATATTAAAAACAGAGAGTGATCTTTTTTTTTTTTTTGAAGCAGCGACAAATTCATCTTCGCTTTCATCGCTAACACATCTTTTGTTTGAACCCCTATTATTGTGAAAATTTCATTGCTATCACAATTTTACAGAATGTTGTTAT
Source organism: Erpobdella octoculata (assembly GCA_963978895.1). Lineage (NCBI taxonomy): Eukaryota > Metazoa > Annelida > Clitellata > Hirudinida > Erpobdellidae > Erpobdella > Erpobdella octoculata. Next base: position 20,844,308 of record OZ022246.1, read on the forward strand.
TAATAAAAATATCAAAGTTAAATAACCTCTTTCACTAACCTATTAACATTATCAAAAATGATCATTACATTCTACGTTACATTGCTCAAACATCTTTTCATATACTAATTTAACAGAATTTATTAATCCTAATATCAACATGTAAATAAACTCTTATGCTAACTTGTTGAGACTTTCAACATCTGTATCTAAATCCGAATGCATTTCCGCCAAAGCTAATTTCCTTCGAGCCTTACTATAGTCATCTGGAGAAATAAAAATGCATATAACAACTGTAAGAAAATATAAGTAAATATGTTTAGTTTATACCAGTTTCGTAGAGTATTCGGCATTTATATGTTTCCCAAGTTAGTTTTTGAGTTACTGTCAGCATTTTTACCATCCCAGATAACCTTGAAAGGTTCTTTGTCGGTGGCCAATAAGTCAGCAAGTGACCAAGGGAATCTAAATCAACCCAACAAGATGGAACCACCTCTACCTCTTTTGACTCAAGAAATTCAATAACTGAGAACATGATGGTATCTAAAAATCATTTATTTTTTTAAGAACAAACTGAAGACTACATGTTATATAATTGAGCATTCATGCAACAGAAATGCCAAGCAAAGGTATCACAAGAAAAGAATCATTAGTATACGGAATAATTAACATTTTTTTAAATATTGAGAAAATAATTTACAGCATTTATAATCATGGTTAATATGAGATACTAAAAAAATTGAAACATTTGATGAATTCGTAGGGTGACAATAGAAATCTTTACGTCTCTCAAATGTGCTGTACATTAAATATGGTTCACTATCATACACAAAAATGTTTTCAATTAAAATAATTTTATCCTTGAAACTGAAACAGTTGTCTTTTTTTTGCAATGAAATTGTTAATTGCCAACAATTGCCTTTCGATATTGACGACATCTAGAGAAATTTGAAGGAACAATCCCATTGAAGTATTCATTTTTTAGGCAATAATCCTTTTTATGAGTCACATTTAAAATTTTAGCATTAAAAGCGTGCTCTTCAAGAAGTCTACTACGTATTTGTTGCAATGGATAGCTTCCTTTCCTGATATAATTTTTAATTTTTCCTAAATAGCTTTCATATGCAAAGCATGACCCAAATTTTAGAGCATCATCTGGAATATGGATCAGGTTATGAACATTATATACACAATTTTCTTCACCATATAGCTCTATAAATTCTTCTACAAAAGCCTTTAACAATGCCTTAATATACTCATTATGTTCTACAGCTTTCTCATTATCTAGTAGTAAGTAAATGCTGAAATGTAACTTCAAAAAATTCTGGTATAAGTTCAATGGCAAAACCCCAGACAACAAATATGGTCCTGTATATAACAGCAGCTGTCGAAATTCTGTTGCTTTCCACCTCTGCCATTCAAGCATTGATCGGGGTTTTCTGTTGAATTCTGAAGGTATTGAATCAACTAACTGAAGTATTTTTTGGTCAATCATCTTGACATGATTTTGACTGATCCTTGTTTTCAAAGGGCCTTTCAACCAAAGCCATATTAATTTTCTGACGACACCGAGGCATACTAGGTGCATGTAATCTAAAACAAAGCAGGAAACAAGACCTATATTGCACTCAGAAAGAGGTGACATACCATGATGATGACCATCGTCGAGGTTGTTAAAAGAGTTGTCTGTACGTAAATCAGCTTCTAGATTTGTCATTATCATACGACCTTTCCAAATTCCTTTATCTACACACCTTTCACAAGCCCAATATGCATTATGTAACTTAATATTTTTCAGGAAAGCCTGAGCTGGGGCATCACATAAAAATGAATGGACAGAATATTTATAAACTTTGTCTTTAAAAGTTAAACCATCCAATACCAGTTCTTTATGTTCTCTCACAAAATCTTGAAGAAATTTATAATCTTTTGGTTTACTAAAACCATGAAAAATACCCACCACAAACACGGGACTACGAAAAGGTAAAATGGATCTTGCTAACAAGGGCCAAAATTGACTATTGCTAGATTTGAATAAAGGGATACCGTCAAATCCAAATTGCAGAGATAGTTGAGTGTCCTGGGAAATATCAGTAGAATGACTTAATATATTTACTACCCCTTTAGACAGTTTAGACAAACCAATGTGGCAATAACTTCCTCCAGAAACTGTTTTGATTTCTGCTTCATCAGGACTAGGTGTTTTTAATAAAGTTCTTGCATCAGCTGGCAAAGAAGGAAAATAGGGTTGCAATATTTGTAGTAAGGCATTTAATGACACTTGTGTAACTTTAAATTTTGTTGCCCATTCAGCCAAAACAGAATTGAAATCCAATTGTTGAGCTGCTTCTTCTTCATCTGAACTACTAGAATTGCAGTTATACTCTAAATCTTCGTAATTAGTGAAGGAATTATTTTCTTCATTTATCCAACACGAAAATGAAGACTGTTGTGAAGTAGTGCAAGTTATATCAACTGGAATTTTGTTCTTTGTGTTTATCTGGTCAGCTACGCTTGCGTTTATCTCAGTTTCCAAAAACGTATTTTTATCCACGTTAGATGATAAATCTGCTAAATTATCGGCTCTAATTTTATCTAACTGCTCTTCTATCTTACGCTTCAACTTTCTACGCTGGGACCAATACGATGACATATTGTAACAAAGTTTCGATAAAAAAAATCTAACTGATTATTATAACATAACGAATTTAACTGATTATTATAACACAATGAGAATGAACTAAACTCGTTAGATGTTAGCAAATGCAGACAAAACACGATAGATTAACTCAAACAATAACGACGTGACCTCACAACAAACAGATTTTTCGCGCACTTTCAGACTATATATAAGTTGTCTGCATGTGCAAATGTGATCACACTGCTGCTGCTGCTGATGCAGTTAGCTCCTCCCAATAAGGCTTTTGAGTGGGAGGAGTTCCCCTGGAAAATAACTTTTACGGCTAAGCTCACACTACTAATAAAGAACTAAAGTAAAACTGGCAGAACTCTAACCTTCACTTTACTAGGTGTCTATCGGAGTTGCCGACCGATGTTTTTTAAGATCGTAGGAAGTTGCCGATATCGTCAAAAAAATGTCTGAAGTAATTAATTCAGCTATTATAGAGTTGGGCGAGTTCGAACGAATTGTTCAAAAATAACGAATCGTTTAAATAATCCAACCAGTGGCTTCTATCCCCCCCAAGTGGCCGGGCTCAATCCCCCCCTAAGTAGCTAAGCTTTCCCCCCCTCCTCCAAGTTGCGACCGCCATTATTTTTAGTATTTCACCTTTTATATATTTATATATAAACGAGAACATCACTGTTCGACGAAAGCGGAGATATTCTTGATTTTATTTATTTAAATATCTTATGTAATTTCGACTTAATTTAATCATTTATTATCATAATACTTGCTTTTATTATTATTATTATTATTACTGCTACTATTATTTTATCCTTTAATTAAACGTTTTTAATTATACTTATTTTATCCTCATAACTCCAGTTTATTTTATGTACGTTAATTTAATTACAGTGTCTAAATTTGATTATTTTTATTAATATCCTTCTATTAAGATAATTTCTTGAGGATATTAGTTTATTTGTATATTTAGTTCTTACATGTTTTCTTATCTTTTGCCTCCTTTTACGCGATTGTATTTACAGACTCTGAAGATGGCGAAAGCCGAAACGGCCCGTAAGTCTGAAATAAAGAAGGTTTTAAATGTTAATACTTTTCTTAATACGTGTTGCAGTAAACAAAAAACGTTGTTCCGAAATATTGAGAAAGTATCTATAAAACTCATAGCGGCTAAATGGAGACTTATTTTTAATCGAGCTTGTCTTAAAGAAAATATATATATGCATATATATATATATATATAAGGTGAAATATATATAGTTTGAGTTTTAACACACTTTTTTGTTCTTTCTATACACATTTTCCTCAACAATTCATCTAATTTCGGTATAATACCCAAACACAGAAAAACACACGTTAATATTGAAAAAATCATTTAAAACTATTAACTATAATTATCAGTAAAAAATAGTTTTAATGGAATTTCCGAGATGGAAAATGTTCTACATTCAATACGGCTGTGTATGTATGTATGTATGTATGTATGTATGTATATATGTTTGTGTAAATGCTAAAACTTTTCGTAACCCTGTAAGTTGGCGCAGAAATCGCAAAACCACAAAAATATGTGTTGATGTTTAACAAGTAAATTAAAAACGAATTTTTAAAACCCAATGCTTTTATATGTAATTAAAACACAAATTTTGCAATCAATTTTTTCTTATATTACTCTTTTATTTTATATTAAAGTCGAAATATCTTAATTATATCGAAATATCGAAATTAATTAAAATTAACTAAATTAATTGACTTATTGTAAAACTAATAATTGAATATTGCATTGTCTTCTATTTTGAGCATGTATGCAAAATTTGAAAAAAATCTATCATCAGGAAGTGAGTCAAAAATTGATTGCAAGATTTGAAACAGACAGAGAAACAAACAGACAGACAGAGAAACAAACAGAGACGACGAGTTAATAAAAGCATTGGTAACAAGTAAATTAAAAACGAATTTTTAAAACCAATGCTCTTATATGTAATTAAAACACAAATTTTGCAATCAATTTTTTCTTATATTACTCTTTTATTTTATATTAAAGTCGAAATATCGAAATTATATCGAAATATCGAAATTAATTAAAATTAACTAAATTAATTGACTTATTGTAAAACTAATAATTGAATATTGCATTGTCTTCTATTTTGAGCATGTATGCAAAATTTGAAAAAAAATCTATCATCAGGAAGTGACTCAAAAATTGATTGCAAGATTTGAAACAGACAGAGAAACAAACAGACAGACAGAGAAACAAACAGACAGACAGAGAAACAGAGACGACGAGTTAATAAAAGCATTGGTAATAATAATAAAAATATCATCAAAAAGCATCGAATTTAAATATCTCAACTATTTTCATGAAAATTTCGTACACGCTTGAGAATCGCGGTCAGTGAGTGTGGTTCGTGTTAACTTGGTTAGCGTTTTGTGGTCAAGAAAACCCTCAAGAAAACCCTCAAGAAAACCCTCAAGAAAACCCTCAAGAAACCCCTCGATAAAACCCTCAAGAAAATTAACTAAATTAATTGACTTATTGTAAAACTAATAATTGAATATTGCATTGTCTTCTATTTTGAGCATGTATGCAAAATTTGAAAAAAATCTATCATCAGGAAGTGACTCAAAAATTGATTGCAAGATTTGAAACAGACAGAGAAACAGACAGACAGAGAAACAGAGACGACGAGTTAATAAAAGCATTGGTAAAAATCCGTCTCAATTTTTCAAAATTATTTCTTTTACAATGATAAGGTAAGCTAACCTAGTACATTTGAAAGCGTGACGCTTTCGACAATGCTCCATCCATTTATCAGATCGAACCAGGTTCCCGCAGGCTAACTCGCAACAACGTAACTTAAACTTGGATTTTTCTCGCGGCATACTCTTTTCTTTAACAAAGTAAACAAATTGTGAACAAGAAGGAGTCAAAAAGAGTCAAGTTTATTTTATATAGCCGTCATCAGTCGTAGAACTTATCAGCATTCATGGGCTTCAGCATAAATTATGTTCCATGTCCATTCGGTTGCGGCTACATCGTGAAGCGTATTAGATGAGCTATATGAAAGATAAGATGGACATTAAATGTTAATTAACGAATCTCGAGTCAACGTTGAGAAGCCACATGACTCTCACGTCGTTTAGATATATTCTTTAGGTTCAATCGAAATTTCGAAATGGATGGATTTTTAAACTTTTTTCCTTACCCCCTTTTTTTTTTCTTCCCCCCCTGTTTTTTGCCGGGCGAAGCTGCGCCCGGCTGTATAAGGATAGAAACCACTGAATCCAACTGAGTCGTTTCACTAAGTCTAAAAAGAATCGTTCATTCTTATTTGGTTTATTTACGTAATTGGCTTTGGAGGCGGAGCTTACCAACTTGCCAGCCAATGTCAAAGAGCCTCAACTTTGGCCTATTTACATTACCTCATTCTTTTAACAATAAGATTATGTTTCTTGTCAAGATTTAGCAAGAATGAACATTAGGAACAAGAAACAAACAATATTAGTTCTGTGAAAGGCATTAAACAAGAGCCAGATTTAGCTCCTTGCTTTCTTTCCAAAGTGTTATACCGGCAGAAATTACACCTCCTGGTAAAGGGTTCGAAGTTAAAACTCAAACAGTTTATGAAAAAACTGCTGATGGGGAAGAGTGAAAGGTGTTTATGACTACCCACGGGTTGGTAGACACTTGTGACATCAAGCAATTCGCTGGTCAAGCAAGAAGAATGTCTCACCTGAGAATATGGCCATTTAGATTATGTCAGTGTGAATGAAAGTGAAATGTTTACAAATGAGTATGACCACGTAATGATAAATCATGGTCATATTCTTCGCAAGAGGAAACATGATTTTGTACTCCCTTCAATGCAACATCACTCTGCTAGTTTTGCTTGTAACTTTATTATTAGAATGCTCTTTTATGACTCTTACTAACCTAACTTCTTTCAACTCTATTAGCTGATTCAATAACGTTATTCTATTATTATTGTCTAAAATTAACTATTGCCAGTCATTATAATTAGCGGAATATTGAATGTTCGTTATAGACTAGACCGACTTTCTTTTAATTTCTTGTTTTTTTGCTTATTTTTTTATGATTTCCTGCGTTCTGTCAGGTCTTTTCTTAAAACACGAATAAATAAATAAAATAAAAATTCACAAACAGCGCAGGGGTAGTAGTGCAGCAGGAAGCAGAGGTTTCAAATGGTTTAAAAATCTAATGTTTCGAATTGATTGGTAATTTTTAACCAGTATAGTTTGTTTTGTACCTTCAAATTATTTCTAACACAAGAGCTGTAGAAGCGAGTCGTTAATTAACTTTTGATTAGCATCTTATCTCATCCCAGGCGACTCGTTCGACGCTCTCAGTGAACCGATGAGATAGAACACAATCTAGGAAAATATAATACGACACAATGCAAATACCATTTATTCAGCGTCTTTATTAAATGCTTTTTTGCAATTGAGTTTTATAAATAAACAAACACTTTACTTTTTCTATAAAATTATATATGCTATAAAAGATTTTTATATTATCCGTAATAATAAAACCATAGATATCTATGAATAAACAAATCGTTACATTTTGGCTGCATTAGAAACGTTGTAGTAACTTCTTTTTAGTCGCAAATTACATGTTACTTTTACGTTACATTGGAAACGTTGCAGAAACGTTTCTTTTTAGTCGCAAATTACATGTTACTTTTTCGTTACATTGGAAACGTTACAGAAACGTTTATTTTTAGTCGCAAATTACACGTTACTTTTCCGTTACATTGGAAACGTTACAGAAACGTTTCTTTTTAGTCGCAAATTACACGTTACTTTTCCGTTACATTGGAAACGTTACAGAAACGTTTCTTTTTAGTCGCAAATTACACGTTACTTTTCCGTTGCATTGGAAACGTTACAGAAACGTTTCTTTTTAGTCGCAAATTGCATGTTACTTTTTCGTTACATTGGAAACGTTGCAGAAACGTTTCTTTTTAGTTGCTTTGGGCCAGGTAACCTTTTCATAACCAGGTAACTGAAAAGTAACGGACAAGAAACGTTACAAAATGGTTACCATGTTTACTGGGTAGCCACTATTACCAAAACTTTGCTCTTGATTTTACTCATACCCCTGATTTCCCGGAAAATTATGGACGCCCGAAAGTTGGGAGTCATTTGCTTCCCGCCTCCTCTGCCTATGATTTCTCTTAATTGGTCGCCCATTGAACACTTGGAACGCAGTTCCCTATGAACCATAACTCGGCAGATGATACCAGGATGAAAAAATTTAACTCAAAGGAATATAGTGAAAATCAAGTAGCTATTTGGAAACATTTTCAATGATTTAACTACTTTTTAATAATATGATATGAATATATGTAATTTCAGATTTCTAGTTTATGTAGATAATTTTGTGTCTTCCAATTATTAAACAAAATATAAGTGAAAATGAACGATAAATTGTTTCTTACACACTTTTGCTTAACTTGACTTTTCTGTCTGTCTGTCTGTCGTCAAATTTTGCAATCGATTTTAAACTAACTTCCCGATGAGTTAGAGACTTAAAAACTTAAACATACCTCAGAACTGATTAACAATGCATTCTATCAAATTTTCGGATCGTTTGGACAAAATTTAATTAAATAATTATTTGTGATATTTTCGTCGACAACTTATTGTCCATGCTAATATGCTCGTTGTTTATGTAACAGAATGTGGCCTACACAATCGATTATATAAAAGTGTGTTTATAAAAAAAACTTGGTTTTTTTATTCACTTGTTTCTTGATAGTTTAATAGTCATAAGCCAGTGTGCTACTCTGCCAAATAATATTTTAATGGGAATAATAATATTTTAAAAAATGTTCACTGCGAATGCGAACCCCCTGGTAAAATGTTGGGAAAGCATCACTGGATATAAAGGCTGAAACTGTGATAAATTTAGCAAGATTGTTCAACATGTGTTCTGTTGGGGACGACAAAAGAGATGTTATGCCAGTAAGCTGTTCCATCGTCTCATCATGGCAGCTTACAGCCAGTGGTCAATTACGTTATCAGACATTTTTAATTTTGAGCTGACAGTATATCCAACATCACTGTTCAAAGTGGGACTAATAAGAAAACCGAATAAACCTGCACTTTCGAAGGGTTATTATAAAGACATGGAGGATGCCATACAACTTAAAAAGATAGACATGTAATATGTGCAAGAAAATAGTGTGTGTGCTGGGTCAAGGGGATGACTTTTGTTGATGTCTTAGCATTTTATGGTTCTTTTGTTGCAAAACATTTCGGAAGTAATACTCGGGTAGTGTTTGATAGATCATGGACGTCTATATAATAGCATCTGGACGATGAGCCAATAATAGCCTTGTACCCAGTTGGTCCCATTGCTGCGCAATGCTTTACATACGCATTATATGTTTGATTTATAAATAAATTATATGGAGTGAAAAACACAAGGCTGTTTTGAGATAAAGCACATGTATTTTATTGAACCAAAAACCATAAAAATAATAAAAATAAAGACAAAGTAAATGTAAGAATTTAAAATTATAACAATTATAGTTGTTAGTGAAAAAGTCAAAGTTATTAAAAATTTTTGTTGTTACACCTTCATCTCAGACTCTGAAGTTTCTTAATTTTTTGCTTTTGTGTTGATACAAATTGTCCAGCCTGAAGCGATTTATTAGTCATTTCTTTTGCCAAATTTTTTGCCAGACAGTTGAAGAAACGCTGCACAATCAATTTCTTAACATTGTGGTTATTAAAACAGTAACAATCGTATGTTTCCAGCTCTGAGTCAAGATTCAAAGGCGTGCAATCAATTATTTTGCTGAAAAGTTCTCTGTGACTCGAAGATGACAGAAATATTTTTGCCAGTTCTGGTGATGCCTTGATTTCTTCAAAGACTTTCCAGCAGTGTATGCATAAAGTGAAAGCGTACTCTGATGGTCGTGTCAGGCCTCCACGGTTTATAGAGTCAAAAAATGCTGAAGCAGTGTAATCACCACTACCTTCAAACTGCAATGGTTCCAGGGGCTCAGGACTGACAAGGACTTCTTGACAAGACTTGCATTTTGTTGAATTAATGATTGATTTTGCAATATAGCCGCTGACATAAAATATGATATTCAAGTCATTTGATGACGGTTGTGTGGTGTTGGGCAATGACTTAGCAATTGAATCAGCAAGATCACAGAGAGATGATTGAGCTTGTTTAACATTAGGTCCTTTTCCGGCATTGTCTATATCAGCCAAAGTCAGTCCAGAGAACTTCAGCAATGACATAGCCCGAATCTTCCTGCTGCTGTCAAGGACCTGCTTTACAGAAATTAAATAGCAAGCACCAGAAAGCTGGCGAAGCCAACCAAAACGTGATTCGATGCCATCAGACTGTAGATGCCCGAGAAGAACGTAGTTGAACGCTCGACGATCCAGCAAGTAACGAGCACATTCTGTCAGTGCTTTGCAGGTGTGTTGCATGGCAAAAAACGTTTCTTTACTCAAACCAGGATTTTTGGACTCTCTCCATCTCTTCATAAAATCAGAACATTCATCAAGGAAATGCAACTTCCAGTCTGCTGATGATCTCACCGGATCCATCGTAACGTCGAGTTTGTTCTTGCCCTTTGAAGACGTTTTGACATTCATGACATTCCACATTTTTATGACAAGTGTGATGAAAGCTGCTGTACCATGCCATGGCTTGTTTTCATGCTGAGCGTAATGAAGAAGCGCATCACGGGTAGAATAACAAAACAAGGAAATTGCCAACTTTACAGAAGTTTTTTCTATACTTTTGGGACACAGCACTGCAGGCGTTAGTCGATGTGCTTTTTTGAGACCCATTGAACATTCTAGGTTATATAAATCAACAATATCAGCAAATTTAGCTGTACATCCCTCAGGCAGGTCTTGATCCATAAAAGGACATTCAAAAACTTTTCGAGTCTGAAAGTTATTGTACAGGTTTTTTAAGTTGTGGGTTGGATCGATTATTAAGTATATAGGCTGACTGGTGATTTCATCAATGATATGTGTCTTCATATTACTATTACACAAATAATCAGAAAGAAATTTCCTGTTTGTTGCTGCATTGTCAACCGAGATTGCAGTAACATTAATTGGCAGGTCACGAAGCATCAAAATTACTTTTCGATAACAAATATTCAGTTTTTCTGCAGACAATTTGTGGATTGGAAAAACTGCAACAATATCTTTATATTTACTAGCCAATGACTTGATCATAAAGCACAGCAATGTTGATGCCACATTTCCATCATCATCTAATCCAATCACATTCCCTCCACTAAACTCTAGTCGCTTTGCAACATAGATTTCATCTATGATCAGCAACATATTTCGTTCATATTCATTCAACTTAGAAATTCTCAGATGTAGATATGATAAATTATCGAGCCCATAATTTTCATCAACACGTTTGCTGATCTTTTTCAAAGTGCAGGTCGATGGAATAGTTAAACAACTCGATTCTCTTAAGGTGTCATAAGCTGCTGGACTTGTTGCATGAATCATATATGACATGATTGTGAGCGCAGGTGAGTAATGACGATGAAACTTGCTTTTCGTCAGCAGTTTGGCTTGTTCTATAACAAATTCAAGTTTGTGCTGTTCTTCACTTTCTGGGCTGAATTCTGTTAGAATATTTAGTCCTTCTTTTAAAATGCTAACAGCCATTTTTGTGAATGACTGCCAGGTTATCGTTTTCGAATTTTCTGACCATGTCTTCATTCGCGCTGCCAAATTAATAAGCTGAGACATTGTCGTAACTAATCCGTTTGTCAACAAATCTTTGAAAGTGTCGGCTGGAACAGGTACATCATCCACACTGACAACTGTTGACAGATCTTCTGCCACCGAGACGCAACCAGCCACTTTAGCTTTACCAGCTTCTACTTTTAAGCAATAAATTAACAAAACGCCATCAATTGTGGTAATAGTCAAGTTTGTTGGCAGTGTCGTTTCATTCTTCAGTCGTTCTGCCAAAACTTCTGGTGTTTGATTTGCTAAACAATCATTATCGAAGAAATTCATTTCCATCTCAATATGTCTTTTTACTTCGTACTCGTGGCGACTTGAAACTGTAGCACAACCAGTAGATCTTGACGGTACTCTCCGTGTTGAGCAGTATTCTGGAGCACCGGGAAAAATACTAGGTACTGCACCTTTTTTCAGACGACGTTGAAAAGGCTGTCCGGACTCTAATTTTAGTTTTTTTTGCCTTCTACGATGCTGATTTGTGTCGACACAGCTGGATTCAAAGTCTTCGTCATTGAAATGAATTGAGCAAATTTTTGAACAAGCACTTGGTTTCCAGTCTTTTCGAGGATTTGCTTTAATCCATTTCTGTAGAAGTATATCATCATTTACAGGAACACTATGCATTGTTGGTTTAATTTCACCTGCCGATGGCCCCGGATTATTTTTGTAGTTTGTTTTGCAACCATACGCCTGGCACTTGTGCGGCATTTCCAGCAATAACTTTTATAACTCAGAAATAAATCCAATTGTTCAAAATATTAGCAATCCCAACTGTTTCCAAACGTCAATCTATTCAAACTTTCGATAACGTACTTGATGTCCTACAAATATAAATTGAAAATAATATTTTTAAGAAAAAAAAGCAAAAGTGATGTCTATTTAAAGTAAAGGACTAGTATTTCGCTTAAATGAATCAGCACGTAAAAACTCGTGGACTCGTATATCGGCTAAAAATAGCTAAATTTAAATAAACAAGTGTTGAGCGCAGTCACTAAAGCGTAATTTAAACGATAAATATTATTAAATATATCAATGTCATCATAGATAAAACTAACCAGTACACGCTTTTTAACTATAAAACGAAACGCAGACTGAACTAATCGAATACGAACAGCTAAATAGATATGGGACCAACTGGGTACAACACAACAGCTCAAAATGATTTGGCTCATTGTCCAGTTGCTATTATATAGACGTCCATGGATAGATATTCCTCTGGCCCGACAACAAAAGACCATGAACATGGCAGGCGATCCAATAAAAAAACATCAATAGGACCTAATGTGCAAATCGACTATGGAGCAATTGTCACGTTAGAACAAGACACTTTTTTCAATAATACAGCCAACAAACCGCATTTTATAAATTTACTTAGTAAGCATTTTTGTAGCTTGAAATTTTAAACCAAACCGTCTATAGAAGATGCTGACACACTTGACACAGACAGTGCAGCTACTGCTGTTGACTTAGCAAAACAAAACCGTCTAGTCACTGTGTATGCAGAGGACATAGATATTGTGGCGCTTCTTGTCTTTCACTGGAATCCATCAAGGGCTCAAATTTTGATAAAATCAGACAGGAAAAGAAAGACAACTGGTAAATGCATTAATATTTGCAAGTTAACCAAGCGAACTGGACCAGCAGCTTGTGGAAAGATTTTAGTTCTTCATGCATTTGGCGGTTGCGACACAACTTCAGCAATTTTTGCCATGGCAAAGGCAAGCTAATTACACAAATTAATAGAAAAAATAGCAGGACCAAGTAGACCAAGTACGTTGAAATTCTCCAAAATCCTCCATCAAGCAAGTCTGAAGTCTGTAGTGCTGGCAAAGCATTGATTGTAACAGCATATGGTGGAAAGGTAAATGATCAACTAGGTGTTATGCGCTACATGGCTTATTCTAGGATGATCGCTTCAGCAAGAGGTAGTTTTGATGCTAAGAGGTTGCCCCCACTGAAGATGTAGCTCAGCTACATGCCTTGCATGTGCATTGTCAAGCAGTTAATTGGGAATTTTTAGGCAAAACTAAGTTGCTGCCCACAGATTGGGGTGGTGTTTAAAAAATAATGGTTTATTCCTAATTCATATGCGACAACAGCCTGAAGGTTATTTACTGCAACTGCAGAAATAAAAGACCCTGCAGTACACAATTGAGCAAATGTGGAAAAAATTACTTAAAGTGCATTGAAGCATGTGGATACTGTTACGATACGGACTGTTGTAACGTTGAAGTTGTTACTCCAGATCTTAATGATAGTGAAAACAAATCTGACTGTGAAGATAAAAATCTTACAACGCTCTCTGACGTGATATGGGACGACGATTTAGAATAGGTAGATGAATAGGAAGTTGTAGAGTCATGGTCTGATTTTATTTTTGACCCTGCTCAACACCTTAACGCATCAGATATTGCTGATGGAAAATTTTTATACTTTTCACAGTAAGCATTAAACTTGTGAACATATTTTTCAGTATTCTGATTTTTTATTTATTACTGTTTTATTAGCGCTCTGTGGTATGTCCTTGAACTTCAATCCAATAACCTTGGATTTAGATATTTTCCATGAATCATGTATGAAATAGCAGATTTTATAGATTATTTCAGCAATGTCTTGCTTATTTTAACGCTAATGATGAAAAATTATGCGGTGACCTTGACCTTGGATTTTTCAAGGTCAAATTGTGTAAATGGCTGGTTAAACCAAAAATATCACTTCCTAGTCATGTTTCACACCACAATTTAACCTAAAATGCTTCATTTTCATTTCCAGTATTTTTTATTTATTTGACCTTGACATTTCCTTCTGCCATGGTCACATCGATAATTTCTCAGGTTTGTTAAAATTGACGTCATATATTACTAAAAATTCTGAACCCAACTATGTATAATACAAGCTTGCAACATTTGCTTCTACCTTCAACTAATTCTACCAGACTAAACGTGGTTTTTCTGTGGCATGCGATTCCGTCCAATCAAAGATGCTTCATAAAGTGCCATATTACATCTACTTAATGATGCTTAAAACTGGACGGGCCGAAATTTTTCGCCAATTTTATACAAATTTTAGGCCTGCAAAAACAAAGCTAGGCCGGGCCTAGAATTTTGGCGTATGAAACGGGTCGGGCCAAGTTGTCGACGTTCCGGGCTGTAAAAAATCGGTACGTGCTGTACTCTACTATGGATGCACGTTTCAAATTTTTTAATTTCAATCGAGCGAAGCCGCTACGAGCACTGCTAATAATTTATATAAATTTAAAAATACAAAAATAAATAACGATTATTTTTTAACTATATTATGTTATCAAAAACAGCAAATGAATTTAAAACATATTACAACAAATTGACGTCACTATGACAGAATGCGGTTGTGTTTCAAAAAATCGTTGTGCATGGGAAATTGCTTCGGAGTTAAACAAGATTCTCAAAATTTATCTTCAATATACAAAGAGGTTATTTAAAACTTTCACGAAATTTTGAAACGATAATGCTATAATATAAAAACGTATAGTAGAACCATATATATATTAGTTATACAGAAGTCCATGAACTGAATAATCAGACTAAACACCGCACAAGAGTTGTACTGGACAACTACAAATGCAAATAACTACGTTTTTTTTCAAATTAAATTAAACTAAAAAATTTATACTGTTATCAACAACTCAATTAGTTAGTATTATTAAATTGTTGTATTTATTATAATATCATTTTAAATACCATAGGAACAAAAATGTTTTTAGTTATTGAACAACCAGATATCATCATCGACATACATAATTTCCTATGTCTGTATGTATGTATGTATGTATGTATGTATGTATGTATGTATGTATGTATGTATGTATGTATGTATGTATGTATGTATGTCTGTATGTATGTATGTGTGTGTGTTTTAACTCTTTGCGAGCTTTCGTCGCCGAAGGTCTTCAGAAGAAGAACCTCTCATTTTTAGCGTTTCGGCCCTTAAACTTCTTGACGCTTTTAAGAGAGAGGTGGGCCCACGTCCGTTGATTAGGCGGACGCCCTTCGGCGAGAAAAATTTCCAAATTCCTAATTTGAAACACGAAAATTCAAAGTTCAGCAGAAAACTGTTCGAAACAAAACTTGAAATCGCCGGAACGATTATCGCCCAATGTAAACAAGGCTAAACCATTTCGTGT
The DNA here is from genome assembly GCA_963978895.1 of Erpobdella octoculata. NCBI lineage: Eukaryota > Metazoa > Annelida > Clitellata > Hirudinida > Erpobdellidae > Erpobdella > Erpobdella octoculata. The sequence goes on from OZ022246.1 coordinate 20,859,865, forward strand.
GCATCTTGTAGCGCTTTCTTTTTTCTATTAGCGAAAATCCAAAAAAATGCAGCTTCAGCTGTCTGGGAGATCTCCTTGATGGCTCGAGTTTTTTCTCGGTTTGAAAAACCAAGAGCTTTCAGCAGTTTTAACATTGAGCTGCTAACCAACCCTCGAACGCCAACCTCGACTGCAAAAATTTCAGTCCTGAACCCTTTGGCATTCAAATCACATGTTAAATCCCTATATCTCTCCTCTTTGAAAATATTGCTAGATTCCATGTTACTTTCCCATGGCACAGAGAGTTCAATCAGGAACATTGTCTTGGCCAAGTCAGAATATATAATTATATCCGGCTTTAAGCCGCTAGATCTCACGGCTTCTGGAAATTTTCTTTTGCCATCCAAATCAGCCGACACCGACCAATCGTCGGCAGCACCCATCACACATTCAAAGTCTCTTGTAGATCTGAACCTGTGGAACTTCAGATTGCCTTCTCTCAAAAAGTAGATTTTCCTTTTCTGCTGTATTCCTCTTGTCTTTGCTTTCTTACACGCTTCTTTGACGAAGTCAAGCAATTTTCGGAGTACTTGGTTATGATGCCAAGTGTACCTCCCGTGTGAAAGTGAAAACGAGCAACAGGAAAGAACGTGAATGAGAGTCTCCGATTGCCCACATAACATGCACGAATCATCGTCTTTCAACTTCCATCTTCGAAGATTGCTGGATGACGGCAGTTGATCATAAACAGATCTAATCAAAAAAGACAAACGTAGTGGTGTGTATTGCCAAATGTCTTTCCAAGAAAGTGAACGCTGAACAGCATTTTCCCATGTCGTCCAGTCTCCTTGTTGAGATAACTGAACAAACTTAATCATTCTCTGGGACTCGATAGCTTTCTTTCTTTCCTGAATGACCAGACTTGTTCGTTCACTGGTGCTGGCTTTTGACCACCAAATTCGATGGGTTGACCCGAGACCCCGTTTGTCCTGTTGAACTGCCCCAACTCTTTCTGTCCAATGTAAAGAGGCTTCAGCTTCTGCGATCTCCTTTCTGGCTACCCATTTCTTTCCGGACTTTACAAGAGGTCCCATCTCCACAATTCTTTGATCCGAAGAGTTATCCATCATTAGTTGCGTACGGATCTTGTTTATCTTAAACTCCTCAACCAAAGACTTCAGTGGCAACCTCAGTTTGGCAGTCTTGCTGTACAAAGCTACCGAAGAAAATCCCGGAGGCAGACCCAACCATTTCCTTGTAAATTTATTCATCCTCCTTTCTAGCTTTTCTACCAATGGTAAGCTCATCTCATACATTGATAGAGGCCAAAGCAATCTCGGTAATAGAACAAACTGAAGCAACCACAATTTGAACCTGCTCTGGAGTGGGGCCGCATCAATTTTCTTCATATCTTCAAATGCCGATCGAAGAACCTCAGAACACCGTCCAGTGTCGTTAAGCGAATCGTCATACCACCTTCCCAGGCTCTTAACCGGTTCTTCTCTCAATGTTGGGATCCTGTTGCCAGCAACTGAAAACGTCACGTTGTCGTCGATCTTGCCTCGTCGCAGAGATAAGCTTCTTGACTTGGTTGCCTTGAAACTCATGCCGCAACATGATAGCAGCCCGCTGAATGCATCAAGAGCTCGTCGCATTGAGATACATTTGTTTAGAACCAAAGTTGTATCATCCATGAAGGCCTTCACCGATGGCATCAAGATACCTTTGCCAACGTAAGCTTCTTCCACGCGAGAACCCACTGCATTCAGAAGCAGCTGCATCGCTAATACGAAGAGAATGGGTGAAATTGAGCAGCCCATTGCTATACCAACTTCTAACTGGAACCATTCTGTTGAACAGGAGGACGTAGACAACCTCAATTTGAAATGTCCGAAATACTGTTGCAACATTTCTATCACAAAATTTGGAACATGATGCGATCTGAGAGTTCTCCACAACATTTGGTGACGAACGGCTCCATAAGCATTGGCAAAGTCTAACCAGACAATGTGCAAGCTGAGACGATTTTCTTTAGCTCTTTTCAATGCTTCCCAGATCACTGACGAATGTTCGATGCATCCTGGTACTCCTGGCACTCCTCCCTTCTGAACAGACCTGTCGATGTAATTGTTTTGAATTACATAGCTTGTCAGTCTCCGAGCAAGGACAGCAAAAAATATCTTTCCCTCGACGTTTAACAATGAAATTGGGCGAAACTGATGTATTTCCTTCAAGTCTTTTTCTTTCGGAATAAAGATACCTTCTGCTCTTTGCCATTCATTCATTCATTCATTCATTCATTCATTCATTCATTCATTCATTCATTCATTCATTCATTCATTCATTCATTCATTCATTCATTCATTCATTCATTCATTCATTCATTCATTCATTCATTCATTCATTCATTCATTCATTCATTCATTCATTCATTCATTCATTCATTCATTCATTCATTCATTCATTCATTCATTCATTCATTCATTCATTCATTCATTCATTCATTCATTCATTCATTCATTCATTCATTCATTCATTCATTCATTCATTCATTCATTCATTCATTCATTCATTCATTCATTCATTCATTCATTCATTCATTCATTCATTCATTCATTCATTCATTCATTCATTCATTCATTCATTCATTCATTCATTCATTCATTCATTCATTCATTCATTCATTCATTCATTCATTCATCGATCCATCGATCCATCATCCAACCACTTGACTTCTCTGTCTGTCTGTCTGTCGTCAAATTTTGCAATCGATTTTAAACTAACTTCCCGATGAGCTAGAGACTTAAAAATTTAAACATACCTCTGAACTGATTAATAATCGAATCGATTGGACAAAATTTAAATAAATAATTGTTTGTAATATTTTCGTTTAATTATTTATTGTCTATGCTAATATGCTCGTTGTTTATGTAACAGAATGTGGTCTACACAATCGATTATATAAAAGTGTATTTTAAAAAACTTTGCTTGTTGTCTTTATCTTCTTCTCTTTCTCACTCTCTTCTCTCTCATTCTATCTCTTGCTACTACTGACCGTCGATAAAATAGCGAAAGGATGCACGTACCTTGTAACCCCCATCAGTCCCCTTTGAAGCATTTAGTTTACTTGCTGATGCTGCTAATTAATTGATCAATGCAAACTTCAAATTGCACAAAAGAGTTCTCTCTAGGATTTTTATTGCTCGATTTTTTATTGGTTCACAAGATGAACTCAAATATCAGAATACTTGTAAAACGCGTGTCCCTTTGATGTTAGTTTTATAAAGAGTTTTATTAACAGCGCTCATTTTGTCTTAATTTGCATTCAAAAAGAAGTACTTCCGTGATGTTTTGTAAAACTTGTGATTAAATTAAGAGCGTGTTAAAAACTTAGCTTTCTTTTTGATCTATCTATAACTATTTATTGATTAACCAATAAAAATTTAATGAGTCTGATCTATTTAAATATTGGCAATTTGTTTAGAAAGCAGCACATTGCATGGTTTGCACGTGGGAAGATTCTATAGTTTGCATCTCCGTACTCCCGAATTGTTGTCGTTAACAGTTATAATATGCGATAGCGGTTTTAGAGCTCTACTCAGTCTACCTGCATCGTTATATATCTGAAAATAAAAAGTGAATTGAAAACTTCGGTATGTTTAATTTTATTTTTAATTCCTTTATATTATCTTCACCATGTTTCGTGCTTGCTTGCTTGAGCCATACGTTGGGCCCCTTTACCACTTAAAAAAAACCAACTTCCCGCCGGCGTTATCCAATATAGGGTTTATTTTTTCGCTGCGGACTTTACATTCTATTAAATTTTCAGATTGATTGAACAAACTTTATGTGAATTATAAAATAAAATCAAAAAAATCTTTAAAATAATGTTAAAGTTAGAAATTTTATGTAAATTCCAAAAATGTCATTTTAACAGAAATTTTTGCAATGAATCAAAAGCCGGCAAATTCAGAAATATAAGAGATTTGTTAAAAAAAACCTGGTTTTGGATTTCTTTATATTATTACACTAGCAGTGCCCGTCGCAGTTTCGCTCGCTTGAAATTTGAGAATTTGAACCATGCTCAGGCTCTGTACTTTCTGGTGGGGGATGATAAATTTATTGTTGATTGGGAGTCTTATATTATATTATATATATATATATATATATATATATATATATATATATATATATATATACACGACAAACATTAAAAACTCTGATCCTCGAAATAAGGTCAAAGTTCTTGTTGTATTTTAAGTATTTTAAACAAGTATTTTGTACAAAGTATTTTAAAATGTACTTACAATCCCTCTCAGTTGCAGGTGTCGACTGATTTGTGGCTGTTGACGATGACTCAACGGATGAATATGCTCGGGCCAAGGCTGCCGTCACACTACGATAGACGTCGTTGTAATTTGTCTCTGTTTCGAAGCCATTCTTTTTGAATCTAGGATCCAAGAATGTCGCCTTGGCCAGCATTTCGTTGCTCTCGACGGTTCCAAACTTTTTCGTCAGGCCGTCGGTCAGCCGTTTGCTGAGGTCTTCTGCCGTCTTTGTTTGCAGCTTTGCATAGATCTTGCTGCTGGCTGACTGAAGGCCGTGAGTGAGCACTATAACCTTAGACAAAGTTACATTCTGCTCAGCACTCATTTCCGACGTAACGGCTTCATACGGTCTTAAAACAAGGCACACTTCCTTTAGAGCAGCCCATTCTTCAGCAGAAAATGCCACAACTGGCGCATGCAAAACCGCAATTGCAGCATTTACCGGTTCTTGAATTTCGCACAAACGTTTGCACATATAATACGTCGAGCTCCATCTCGTCACGACGTCGTTTATTAACTTCAAAATGACACCGTTTGGGTTCATCTGCTCCTGTAGGGCACGGAGTTTATCTGCAGCCAGCGTACTTCTGCGGAAATGCTCGACAATCGCTTTAACTTTAACTTTCAGATCCTCCATGCCCTTTACAGCGTTTTGAACGATCAAGTTCAGCGTATGAGCGTAACACGGAACGTGGCCTAGTTCAGCTTTGCTGACTGCTGCAACTTGATTTGCTGCATTATCAGTTACAACAGCCACAACCTTCCCAGTGAGACGCCATTCAGTTATTACCCGTTTCAATTCAGCACACAGATTATCGGCAGTATGACGACCTGTGTACTGAGAACATTCCAGAAGACACGACCCTACCTCAAAGTTCTCAGATATGTAGTGAGCAGTGTACGAAATGTAGCTCTGCATACAAACTGACGTCCAGCTGTCCGTTGTCAAGCAGACAGCTTCAGCAGCGTCTAGCAGATGATAGACTTCGTCAACTGCGTTTCGGTACGCCACTGGGAGGAATTCTTTTGTTAATGTCCACCTTGACGGGATGACAAAGGGTGGATCGAGTGCACCGACAAACTGACGAAATCCGTTGTCCTCGACGATTGAAAATGGTTGCATGTCCCGAACGATCATGTTCAGAAGCAACATGTTGAGTCGCTTCTGGCGGGCAACCGATGCAGGA